>CP045896.1:5450821-5468321 GCA_013387185.1 Caligus rogercresseyi
AAAAGAGAACCTTGACTGCCCCTTTATGTTCATCATATTTTCGACTGCTGGGAGGAAATATTTTTAAGGTCCTTGTTCCAAAGAATGTAATTATTGAAAGGATATAGAAAATGGGATATCCACAGGTAAAACATGCAAGACGATTTATATTTGACATATGGGTACCTACAACACATGATCAGTATTCAGATCCTCAAATTGGTAAAGGCATATTTAAGATATTACGAATATTTAACTACCAAAAAAATATATATATATATATATGTCCAGTAGAGTCGTTGATTCTTCTGGTAGAAATCACGATTGTAATCTCCCTAGAGTGTGATCACGATCGTGATCTATATAGAAGAATCAACTACTCCCTAGAAGAGATCAGGATTGATTTTTTTTTTTTTGGAGAGATGTCAACTTTAATGTGGGCATGTACAGGATATTGCAAATATTTAACTAACAAAAATTATATATACATATATGTATGAATGATATGATTTTTGATAAAAAAAAACTGATTTGCAATAAATGGTCCTAGATAATAATTAATTTTAAAGCTACAATATTATTCTTATGCACATGGATTCGAATTTATTGAACGTAAATGCAATGCTACTAATACTAATGATGGAGATATCAAGGTAGAGCCATCGATCAATAAAAAACATACTTTCTAAACGTTAGTATTTACGAACTAATATTTCTAACTAGAATGTTTTTTGAAAGCTTCATAATGCTTAAATAATGTTGTTAATCAAGTCAGCAATTGTGGAATTATTACCTTCTACTAATGTGTTTTGCTTCATTTATGAAATACCTAACTATACATGTTTTATAGTAAAAACAATCCCTTATTTGCTCTGTATGGACAATAGAAGCAAAAAAAAAAAGTCTTCAGATAATCATCACATAATTAAAGGGTTCAATATTAGAATCATTAATTAAGCTAACAATTGATTAGGTTTAAAAAGATTTATCAAGCATTCACATTTCTATAATTCATTTATTTAGGTCTTAATGTATTTGTTCTAACGTAAGTTTGGGATTAATCGAACATCATGGGAGAGGAAGTGTTGTATATAAAAAGGGATGGCAAGTGAGGGCTTACAACGAAAAGTAAAACATTCATTATTTTATCCTTTGAATAAATATTTTCTAGGATTTTACAATGTGCATTGAGATGTCTTGTAAATGCTTAGACGAAATCAAATAACATGAAGCGTCCCCTCAAGGGCCAAAAGTTATGTCGTCAACGTGTGTATTTGTTGAATGTTTTATTTAGAAGCTAATATAACTTTAGCCTTCAAAAATGAATCTGTATATTCAAACGAATAAAAAAACAATAATATATATGTATAATTATTATAATTAAATTATGCTTAAGGAACTATAAAGCCCTAGACAGCCCTCCAATTGTTTTTGCCACTCCTAGCACTTGATAAAGTGCATTCATCTTTTAATGGCTGTGACAGGCCTCAGGCCTTTGAAAGGTTTGAACAGCAGCGACAAAATTGGTAGACACGGGTTTCTTGAGGCATATTGAAGCTTTCGAGCGTCCTTCCATTGTTTTATTGTATTTTATATTCGTCATTCAATCGCCTCTCATGTCCTTAATGAATGATATTGTAAATAATTGGATGTTATTCAGATTATAAATAAGTTATTATGTGTTATATAACAATACAAATATACGAGCGATTAATGTTTTTAATTTGTGATATTTTAGGGGGTATTTCCATTTTTGGGTATTTTTGGGGTCTATCACAGCCATTAAGCGAGGCGTGCACCTATCAAGTGCTCGGAGGGTGGACAATTGCAGGGCTCTCTTATATTAATAATTAATGTTTTCCTTGTTCAAAACATAAATTTTTTTATATTTTTATGAAAAAACTGATTTTTAATCCTAGATATTTTTTAACATGTGCAGCTATATATTTAAGAATTAATGCTACATATTAATTATTTAAAATCCAAGTTAATTTAAAAACTTTGTCTTTGTCAAACTTCTTTAAAACTGAAATGAATTATGTATATGTTCAAGGATTTCTTTCATATTGTTTATTTTGCAGAAAAAAAAAGCCATAACTCATCAACTTTTATATAAAATATTCATAATCTTAATTATATATGAAAGTACATTAATAAAATGAGCTTGAAGAACAACAGATTGTAATACGATTTTATTGATAATCTTATATAACAATACATTTCTTATATAATCCCTCAGTAATAACCAAGAAAGAATCGGTTCAGTTGTTTTACTTCGAAGGAAATCATAAACACATTTAATTAATGCTAACTTATTAAAAAATGAATTTCATTATACACTTTTGGAACTTTTTCTTCTGAATTTTTATACTTTTTAAAAGTATATTCTCCCTGTATCAATGATTTGAAATTACAGCGTAATTGTTTACTTAATGTGTCTGCTGAGGTGTTTTTCACAATCTGCTTTATTTTATAAGGATATCTAATAATAGGATAGACAAATACACAAGCCCCAAAGAAAGATAATAATAAAACCATGAATAAATATTGTATTTTAATAGCTCAAAAAATATATATACCTAGATATATATATATTTTTTTTTTTAACAGTTATAATAATTATTTTTTCGGCTATCAAAATATATATATTTTTTAACCTGATGTAGAATAAATTTCATTAATCTTATTATTTGAATAAATATTTAAAAAGTTCGAACTTTATTTCTTTAAATCTATGGACGTTACAAGAACGCAAATATATATATATCTATATATATGTATAATATATATACAAATATATAAACATATATATATATATATGTATATTAAGGTTGTTCTTATTTTTCAAATGTTTGAAAAAATAGCAACATTGTGGATTTCTGTTTCTTGGTGATAAAAGAAGACGACATACAAAGTTTGAACAAAATCGGTCAACATTACATTACATTATTTTTTAATGTACATAGAACTCTCTACTTATTAAATTGACCATGAATTAGTATACCAAAATATTAAAGCTGGTTAACCAAGCTTTCATTTGATATGTTTGGTGTTACCATTTGGTAACGGCTGTTAGTGTTACCTGGATAGAAAGAGAAGGGAGAGAAGTGAGGCAAAATACTCTCTCCCTTTTTTTCTATCTATCCAGGTAACACTAACAGCTGTTACCAAATGGTAATCGTATATTCTCATATCAAAAGATCAATTTTTGGGGGAGAGTACGTATTTGCTTATATCTCTTAAAGTATAGCGATTTTTTTGAACACCAAACATATCAAATAAAAGCTTGGTTAACCAGCTTTAATATTTTGGTATACTAGATCATACCAATTTAATAAGTAGAGAGTTATATGTACATTAAAAAAGCCTATCTCGCGTACAAAATGACGCATATAATGGATTATGTATGCGTCAGAGACAAAGTAAAATTTTGAGAGGATACCTTGACGCAAATCTAAGAAACACATTATTATTTATTTTTATGATAATCAGTTTCTTATAGGTCAATACAGGCTCTGAATCATATGATGTAAACTCAGATTGTACTGAATTCTGAATTGATAGAATGCAACCAAGGTATTTTGGATTATCATCTAACGATTTACTAAGCTTAAAAGTACTATTTTACTCTGAAGCGAACAATAATCTTCAACAGGCGAGTGAAGTTAATTGATACAAAAAAGCTATGAAATATGCTAACAATACACACTCCCTTTCTTGCTTTGTTTTTACTGAAAACTTTGTTTTATTAAAAACATCAAAATACGTCTGGTAGTAAATTAGATTTGCTTTAAATTAATACTTATTATTGAAGTCTGTAACGTCCACCATTTTGAAGAAATTTGCGGAAAACTATATTTTTACTAAATTTTTAAAACTTTGACCTCGTTGCGCGACCTGTAATGTTGACCTGATTTTGTTCAAACTTTGTATGTCGTCTTCTTTATCACCAAGAAACAGAAAATCCATAATGTTGCTAACATTTCAAACATTTGAAAAATAAGAACAACCATGTATATATATAAAGTATATATATTATGAACGATTCAATTTAAAATTAACGATGAGCACCGAACGATAAATTTTGGCCATCAACAAACGACCGAAGAACGATGATTTTTAATCATTTAAGACACGTGCTCAAACAATACTGAATCAAGCAATCATAACACTAGCTGAGAAGTTGTTGTTTTTGTACGAAATATTTTTTTTCCAACGACATCTTGTGTAACCCGATCGCACTTATTCAACGCGAGATACGATTAATAAAGCCATCTTTTGAAAAAATAATGGATTTATTTTTACTACACTTTATTTTCATTATACAATCACTCATCTGAAATGTAAAACAAAGGCATTCTATTATATTGAACATTGTAATAATCAAAAAATATGGTTTGATCTGGGGTTGGCGAAGAAGTATATATTTGACTAAATTACAGTATATAATATATTTCATTTTTTATATAATAAAAGTTAATTAGAAAAGCAAAGGTAGCCTCTAAGAAGATATTCCTCATTAATCAAATTTAATATACTATCAAAAATAATGAAATTGGACTTAGAACACTTTCGCGTCCAATGGAATTCCACCAGGTAGGAGGAAAGTTGTCTATCAGAAGTATTCATAATTCCCAATCTTCGCATAAACCTCTTAAGTTGGATCCACAACGACTCAATATTTGAGTATATGCAACGTATAAGGAGAATACAAGTTTCGCCTATGAACCACCGTGAGATGGTCCATTCCTAAGGACCCCAAGCGACGATAAGCAGCCCAGTCGTCCGACATGACATACATTTTAGTTCATAAGCCTCCATTTGTTATTTACTTACGCATTTATATGTAAGCATCAACATGATTCAGTCATAAAAACTCATTTCCAGGATTTATATGTTATCATCAATGATTATATATATATATATATTTGTCTTTTGTTTCATTATGATTAATCATATATATACATCCTATGTGTACATGTATGACTTTCTTGACTACATGTATTTTATTGAGGAGAGTCAATTAATATTTTTCTGTGGACAATGTATGAGATTGTATTATGTTAGTCGACTGGAAATGTAATATATATAAGTCTTTATATGAATGTCCCTGCATGAATATGTATCAAACATACCCGTATAACCATTTTTCGTGTCATTACTTAGGACTACTTACAATATATACAATATAGATACATTTAGTTTACGAGATAGCAAATTGAGACTAAAGAAGAACAAAATACGGGTACCTGGATGCCCTTGATATGCATATATATATATATATATATATATATATATATATATATATATATATATATATATATATATATATATATATATATATATATATATATATATATATATATATATATATATATATATATGTATATATACATATGCCCAGTAGAGCCGTTGATTCGTCTGGTAGAAATCACAATTGTAATCTCCCCTAGATGTGATCACGATCGTGATCTATATTAGAAGAATCAACTACTCTTCTAGAAAAGATCTGGATTATTATTGTTATTTTGGAGAGATGTCAACTCTAATATTGAGGTGATATATATTGCGAAGTTGTATAAACTATTTATTTCATTTCCCATTTCTGGCCGGGCCACTGTTTCTTAAGCTCATTGATAAACTCCAGGCAAAAATTATTTTCCATTAGCGAATTGAGGAATTGAGTAGATACAAACGAGAAGGTCTGAATGAGTTTCTAAGCCACTCCATAAACATGAATTGATTGACAACAGGCGATGATTCCAACTAAATTTGAGAAATGGTCCCGCATGTGAAGAATCCATTTGTAGTCTCGGTCTGATCGGCTCACCATATCGATGAGATTATTTGTATTCTTTTCATAAAGGTCCAAATGAATCCATTCCTACAAAAGAGAATGAATTTTCATAAAAAAATAACTGCACCCCTTCCCCTTTCCAAATAACCATTGATGACATTTTTCTCCTTTTTAATGTTAAACTAGAGGCATATATACACTCAGAGAGTACAAACCTCCGTCGTCACGGGGTCCTTATGAGCCTTCCGAGGCGGATTTTTCACGATTAGGGCGGCGTAGAGGGACGGGGGATGGTTCCCCTTGACGGAAATTCCGAGAGGAAGACGCTCCCGGCACCCAATTTCACAGCACAGCGACATCTATTGGCAGAGTAGGTTAACTTGAAATATTTATTAGTATTTAGCTCATTTTGCATCTTAATTCTGCACTCAGAGATGACTAAATTTAATCACTTGTTCCTTTTGGCATTTCCAACAGCTCCACAAAGTTTCATCTAAATTCGTTCAATACTTTTTGAGTTATCCTGCTGACAACCAACCAACAAACCAACGCCAGTGAAAACAATACCTCCTTCGGCGGAGGTAAAAATATGAAGTCTCATCTTTTTTTCCCCTCATCTTTGTACTTCAGATCCCAATATTAGAGAGGTTGCATAAATAATTTAATCATGGAAATAGAAAAAAGAAAGTCCTGTAAAAATCTTTAATGATATGATCCTATGTTATGTTTCAAAAGAGTTGTCCATTAAAATGACGTATGTAGAATATGACTGCTCAAGGAATGCAAACACATATCTCATTGACATAGTTCTTTTCAGGAAATATAAAAATATTAATTTCCATCATAAAAGCCACATAAAAGAGGTCCCATCTGTTAATGAATGGAGTATTTTTCTTGACTTCTTTTATTGAGTATAATCTGGTTATTTTATAGATCGATGTATATGAATACAATGATAGTAAAAGGGTATAATTTAAACTATAATGTTTCCACATGGGGGTGAATCGCCCGGGGGATAAAAGCCCAGGGACTGATGGGAGAGTAGTTGATTCGTCTGATCGTGATCACTCCCGGTAAAGATTACAATCGTCAACGACTCTACTGCATCTCCATCTCTACAGCGACATATATAATTTAAGTTGGATAAAATGTATAAAAGTGTGATCAGTTATGCAAATATATTACATGCAAGTTTTTAAAGCAATACGACTTTATTTAGAGGTCGAACAAAGCATCTTATTATTTTTAGGTACCATTGATGTTTTTCTACCACCTTAAACTATGCTGTAGTGAATGTCTTGTTAACAGACTGTTTCTCAATTATCTTTAGAATGTCATATAATTTTTTCCAGCATCTACGGCCGGATCACAGGCCGGCACTATGTTGAATAAAGGTGCGAAATCAACATGAAAAGACATGAATCCTTAGCAATAGCAGTTGAATTGTAATTGTTGATTGATGAAGCAAGGCAATATTTTGCTCCATTGTTGCCAGCTTCAGGCTGTAAATCCAAACTGAAATCCAACCTGCCTTTGCAGCTCTCGTGGTGGTCAAAAGGTCATATTTTGCCAACTTAAATTTCTGTATTTAGATGTCAAAGATAAAATGATTATCATCTCGTTTGTAGAATAATAATCCTACAACACACAAAATGAGTTTAACCTTCAACTAGTCTAGAAATTATGGTTCAGAATCCTCTAGAATGTAGGGTCTCAATGGACTGCCAGTTGGAACAATGCAACTTTATGCCAAGTGAATGGTCAGATAATTAAGTTCTGGATGGCAAAGCAAGCTGCTGTGAGATGGCCGGTGTTTAAGGCAGTGGTGTCAAATGCAATGTTGATCACCTTATTATATACATATATATATATAATTATATATATATAGGTTAACACAACGAAAAGTAGTTTTTATTGATTGGTATTGTAAATAAAAATAAAGAAAATAATTTTGGAGATAAAAAGAAAAATAATAGAAAAAGACTTGTCTTTTTTATGCTCAACTCAGGCTTTATGTTTTCGAGGTAAAGAAGATTTTTATGTTTTTTTCTTATTTGTATACATTCGTAAATCACATATCCCTTGAAATCATAAGTAAAGGTTTTATTTTATTTCGTGTGAAGGTTTCCTTCCTTTGACATATATGTTTTGTGATTATTGAGTACGATATGGATCATTGATCTAAAAAGGGTTTCATGTTAAAAGTAGGAGAGTTTTTATGTTATTAGGGTCGAGGTTAATACATTGAAATTTAGAAAAATCTTCTGAAAGTAGTATTATCCGAAAGTTTTTTATTATTATGTTGTTTATTGAGTCATACAGTCAACAGGGACACAGTTATTACTTGAAATGTTATTTTTCGCTGTTTTAATATATTTTTAGATGTACTGGTGTTATATTATCAAGTCATGAATAAGTTTCCCGACTATGTTGAAGGCCATAGTCGATGCTGCTTCTTTTGGTAATATGAAAAAAGTAGGTTCATTGAGATACATATTGTTTGAAAACCGTGCGTGTTAAGGCGTGTTCAACTCTCAATGTTGGGGCGCAGGTTCGAATCCCGAGAGGGGATGGTCATTTTTGATCTATTTCATTCATAAGATCCTAGGTTTGAGGGACTAATTATAATGTTTATTAATATCCAATCGGATTCGGCAATTCTATCGATCCATATAGGCAAAAAAACAAACAATGTTTTGATATAAACATGTATTTTCTATGATAAAACTTAAGACGTTCAAATTATTAAATTGTAAGTATCAATATTTATTCTTGGCATTCACAAATTTTTATAAATAGTATGTATTTGTTTGTCATTTTTCCATATTATTAGTATTATAATTATTTATTTTATTCCTTCAAACTAAAAAACAAATACATTTTTTAAGTCTAAAGTTTTATAATCTCTAAAAATAGGAGTGTGAAGGACGTGTGCGTGAAGGCATGTTCAACTCTCAATGTTGGGGGACCAGGTTCGAATCCCGAGAGGGGATGGTCATGTTTGGTCTACCTAATTAATAAGATCCTAGGTTCGATAGACTAATTTTAATGCTATAATGCCTATTTATATCCTGTAGGATGAAATTATGTTGAACCATATTGGCAAAAAAACAGTAATTGGTGAAATATTAAGTTGTAAAACAAAGACGTATTATTTCAAAAGAAGGGTTTTAACTGAGAAATTAATTTGTATCGTTAAAAAAACACAAAATAAGAACGACAAAAAAATGGAATTGACAGAAGAGGGGAATGGCAAATTGAAATACTTTTTACCAGAATAGTTAAAATTAGACAAGACCTTTTAGGTACTCTCCAAACAAGCCATTAAGCCAGTTTAAAAGTAAATATTTTTTTGCCTCTATGGCTTGTTTGAATTATATCTTGAATAAACATAACATTGGAGCATTAAAAAATCCGACTATTTTGACCTTCCCCTCTCTGGAGGCGAACCTGGGCCCTAAACATGAAAGTTCAGTACGCCTCTACGCACTGAGCTCACGCGCTTTATTTGTTATTTAAATTTAAGAATTTAAGTTATTTAAATCATATCCAAACGAAAAATAAAACACCATTATCAATGGTACTATATCCCCTAGTGAATAAGAAAATAGTTGCTAAAATCTAAGGCGAACTGTAATTTAGGGGATACATAGGATTATTGTGCATTCAGTATATTGTGCATAAGATCCTTAGTATATATTTACGCACGACTTAATAATAAAATCATATACTTTTGATTTTTAACTATTTTCATAGGACATCTAAAGAACAATAGAAGAAGCTGTATAAATTCTTATGTATCTTATTATATAATTATACGTAAGCATTTTATATATTTGTTTGAATTTTAGCAAACAGTTATTGAAAAAATGAGCACATTAAGGTGTGTTCAACTCTCAATGTTGGGGATGCAGGTTCAAATCCCGAGAGGGGATGGCCATTTTTGGTGTACCTCATTGATAGGATCCTAGGTTCGATAGACCAATTTTAATGTTAGTATATTTATTTATATTCAGTAGGATGCAATTATATCGAGCCATATAGGGGAAAAAAAGAGTCTTAGAAAAAAATAATTTTCAATTATCATTTTATGAAAAAAGTTAGTTGTGTTATTAATAAAAATGGAAATACCGAAAACGGCCATTTAAAGGCTTTTGAGGCCTTGAAGGCCAATCAAAATATGCTTATGACTATACACAAATTCAGCCAAATTTCAAACACATCTGTTTAGCCGTTTCGGAGTCTATAAAAAATACATAAATAAACAAATAAACAGACACCATTTGAGATTTATATTATATATATATATATTTATCTATAACATTAATGATTTGTTGATGTATTTTTCTGGACTAAGATTATTAAAAATATTTATATTTTCTTTATATATGTTAATGGATATTTTTATTATTTATTCAATGGAAGAATAAAAAATACCTTTGTATTTTAACGTTCAAATGACGAAGAGCAAGATTTATTACATTTACCCAAGTATTGACATAGTTGCTTCAACTCATTGTGTATAGAAAGTAGATTTATTATATCATATTTCATCATCATGTCTGAGGAAAATTATGTAATGGTAAATAAATCATGTCATATTCATGAATAAAAATTTGATGTATAGGATTAAATATATAACTTATGTAAAATCATGTTTTCAAACACGATGAAAAAGTTAGTTGTGATCTTACGAGGCTTTTGAGGCAGGTCTAGTAATAAATTAATTAGTTTTTAACAACAGTTCGTCATATTACCAAATTATATTTTTTTCAAATTAATTTTTATTATCTTTGAGTTCAGATACGGATGCTTTGATTTCATCCATGACGTAATGAGATTTATTTAAAATATTTTTAGGCGATTTTACGAGTAAGTTTTTTTTTCCTCATCAGCAAGGCCTTTATTTATCTAAGTTACAAAAAGTTAACATACTTAAATAAATAGTAAAATAGGAAAATTGTGCTTTTTACAATAAAACATAAATAAACATTCTAGTTTATAATTAGTTTCCCATTAAAGACCTAAAATTCGTACCCTAATGAATTCTGTAACAATGATGTAACGAAATTAAAATACCAAGTTAATGAACAAAGACAGATAATACGCATACATAATTAAAAACGAAGATAATAATCCGATTTAAAGTCCATAAGCTATAGTTCTCCGTGTCCTTAGTGTTTTCGTTATAATAACTTATTATACGTTTTTAGCATTCTGGAGTGTCGGGCTGATGAGGAGGGATAGTACTTTATGATTTCATACGCGAAGTTCCATAGATTGTCCTGGACCTTGGGAATCCTTAGGGAGAGGGCAGCATACCTCGCTGCAGCCGATATGATTATTGATCTAATATCAATAACATTGACACATCGATCCGTTGTTATGCATTGGCCAATATAAGCTTTCTGTTTTTATTTGTTGAAACATTCCCTGTAAAAATGTTGTTAAATTATTCTAAAGAGGTTATAGGGAGTTTTTGCTCCAAGCACGACAAAATTTATTATTATGTAAGAAACAGTAGCCCTTTTTAAAAAAAGAAAGAGGCTTTTTAATGTTATGATCAACACATGGAATGGAAAAAATTTTTTTAATAATGTGTATGATTAATAAATAAATATTATTTAATGCTGTGTTGAGCTATGATAGCAAGTATAAAATAATATATAAAAAACATGCCGAATAGCTCAGATTTGAATAGACAAATATAAAAAGGCATAACCCTCCGAGCTGTAGCTTATCAACTTTTTGATCTCATAAGTATTGTTATTATAATTGTTTCTTTTCCTTTGGGGTTGATTGGGCTCATTAAGTTTGTTACGAACAAAAATCTCACAAGGACTAACTACAGTCCTGTTGGAGAAATTTTACTATTTATAGTTGGGGTGAATAAAATTGTATTCCCATTAATAATTTTCGATTTGTTCCCTGCTGTGGACACAACATTATTTTATATTCAAGTTTTTATATTCGGCAACGGAATTTATTTATTATCAAGTATAAATGTTTGTGGATCGTACTTGCTTACTCAGCGTAATGGGCATTCAAATGCTTTAATATAAGAGTGAAAATAGAAATTGCTTATTAAAAAATATAGAAAATTATATAATACTTTTATGTTCAAGCATAAACATATTAGAAATTAAACAGCAACAATAGACTTATTTAAAAATGTTGCTTTTGAAAAATAATTTAAATTTTCAGCCGACAGAAGCAACGTATGGGCGTCTGTATTTATAGCTTTAATAAAATAACTTTAATTAGTGATTGATAAGAGGAGCAAATAATCAATACTCACCTGTCACTATGATAGAGGACAATTTGACCGGGAGACCCCCAGAAGAAGCACCGAAGCCCAAAAAGTTTGCAAAATCATCTTAAACGCTCCTCCGAAGCAAATGTAGATTAGTAACCTTTTAGTCCGAAAAGCATTTAGACACGATCGAGAATCTGATACCCTTGCGTCCCCAAAAGAAGAATGACTGTCCAAAAAGAGTCGAAGAAGAAGAAATATGGATTCAGCATCCTGAAGAGGAAATTACGTCACACTCGAAGGAAAAAAATAATATTACAAAACCGTAGCAGAAAAGTGATTCCAGTAATTAAATCCCTTCAAAATAATAACAATCAAACAAAAATAATATATTTCGAAAATAAACTTGATGTTAGTCTTTATTTCCTTGATCATCACTCTGATGACAGGTCTAAAGCTTTTGTTTTCTTAGTAGATTTGTTTGCTTAGTTTGTAGAATGTACATATTGATCGGAGTTTAATTTGGTATCAACCGATAGTAACTTATCATGATACTATTGTTTTTTATAATAAAATAATACACCTGCATGAAATTAAAGACGTAATAGAAATATAATTGTCTTAGATAAATCTTCATCTGACAATTTATTTTTTTTGACGATAAAAGAAATGGACTCGGAACTAGTCAACTTTAGATATTTTATATTTAATAAATGGCAAAAATACATTATACTTTAAAATATTAACTATAAAATTACTATTTTAATACTACTACTCACTCCTACCAAATATGTCGGGTAGCATCATACGATTCGTTCCTTTTATGTTTGTGAGCCGCGACACGGATTTTATTACTATGACTAATATTCAAACATGAACTTATAAAAATTTTGCATAAAAAGTACATAAAGGTAATTTATGCATGTCATTTTTCCTCCAGTGATGTTAAATAAAAATCGATTAGACTAAATGGCATAATAAAAGTAACATTACCGTGAATGACAATATTTTATAGTTTATGTATTTCTAATAGCCAAGATTTGGAAATATAATGTTTGAGTCATCCTTAGTTTTGTTGTCTCAAAGTGCATTTTATCTCAAGGTCTTAGATTCTATTAACCAATTTAACGCCATTATAATGTTCTTATCCCGCACTGATACATTTATATCAAAACGAATAGAAAACAAAATGATATTATCCTATCGGATGCAATTCTATCGAACCATATAGGCAAAAAAAAAAAGAGTATTTTTTATTTTTTTATAAGTTGTCTTGTATTTTAGTGTTGTTAATATTTTACACTGTCTTATAATATTGATAGCCGAAAAAAAAAATTTAACCGTTAAAAAAAATGATATAACAAAAACCTCCATTATTTTAATCAATAGTTGGATAAGAAAATATTAATGTGCACTGGTGGTCTCGATTTCTTAACAAATGCATTTCATCATTTCCTTAAATTGAATTAAAGTATTGTACTGTCCCACGTCTTTTTTATACACAGATATCAATTAATCGATGCAAATTCATGAAAGTAATCGTAGAAAAATAATGTTTTTTTTTAAATTAGACACAGATCTCACATGTTGATCTCAGGCTGTAGACAAAACATAAGGTTTTACACTGTATCAACCCTATCATTCGTACAAATTGGCAACCTAAACAAAACCCTGATTGAGTTACACGTTTTAGGACTTTCTCATTTGATCTATTGATTTCAGAGTAAAAAGACCTAACTGAACTTTCAGTTAACTTCTAAATATGACGCATTAAATATTTATTGAACTTCCGCAAATCTTCCTATAAATATATTTTATGTTTTTTTAATATTTTCAAATTCTATCAAATTCTTTGATTAGGAACCCACTCAGACGTCAACATAATTAAGTGAAATATTACCTAATCATATGTCAATTAACATTGATAAGAACTCTGTTATTGATTAAATGCATACTATTCAAATGACATAATAATGCATTTGACCTCAAGGGATTTAGGACTAAATTTTATATAACTGGAATGATTGATAGCAATCAATTATAAAAAACAATGCAAATAAACTTTTAATGAAGGAAAGAGTGTAACACTATTTTGTACATATGTTGACCGTGTATTCAACTCTAAGCGTATTACACAAGAACAAAGCAATACGAACTCATGCATAATAATGAAACGATTTCATTTCATCATGCTCTCAAATAGCCTTTGTCAGACTTTAGATTAGATGAATATTTTATAATCAGTACAGCTATTGCATAAAAATTTACTTATATAAGACAAATGCACGGCAAAAAAAAACAACAAAATAAATCTACGGATACAAACACATATTTATGTCGCGTTAGCTCAGTGACTAAGCGTGTTCAACTCTCAATGTTAGGGCCCAGGTTTTATTCAACAGTTCATGATAAAATATGTAAACAGTTCGATTTACAAAACAGACGCTAAAAAATACAACATATATATATATATATATAGTTCATATTTAAATGATCAAATATACAAATATTCCATTCCCCCCCCCCCCCCCCCCCAATTATATATTATTATATATTAAAAGACAAAAATATATTTGATGTTTTTTATACGCCAAGAGTGCAATACAAAAATAATAATAAAATACTAGAGTGTTGTTTCACGAGGATATCGATGTAGGGATATAGACTACTAATTTTATAGATATATATATTGTAAATATTATGTTCATATAATATAGCCCATAAATTTAAATGTACAGGTGTATGTACAGGGCACAAAGATATCTTATATGGGACCCACCTGTTAATAAAATGCATTAAATGTTTCTTTTCCATCCATCCTTTACGTTTTTCAACAATATAACACAGATTTTTATATTTTGAAAAGCTGGATTTTTTCATTCAAGGTTTCTTGAAAAATGTTAAAGTTATGATAATGATATGTTAATCAATTTAATTTTGAGATAGCTTAATAAAATTTTCCTCGTTTCATATGAACCCCAAGAATCAGTTTTGCTCTTTGACCTACTTTGGAAACCTTTTACAAGTCATTGCATTAACGACCAATCTAAAACAAGCTAACCCATATTTTATATATATTGTGGTTGTATTGCTTTCATCAGTTTTGATACATCTTAATGTTTTAAATGATATATATATATTCCCAGAAGCATTTTACAAATATAACGTTTTATTAATTGTTTTAATCAACGGATTTTTAATCAATATTTTGTGTTTTTTCTAATCTCTATGACTGACTATCTAACGTTTGATTACTAAAAAATAATTTATCCCTCTTTTCATTTCTTGTGATTTTCAGAATTATGTTTCGACAGAAAAAATAATTTAGTATTTTTTCTCCTCTTTGTATTGAGGTCATTTTGCAATCAGTAATTATATAAGTTTGTGGAAAAACATACTATGTCACGTGTCCGTTTTTATCAGAGACATCAGTGGATCGCTTTGTAACAATTAAAGCCCATCAAACATATGTGAACCTTCTCTAACTCATTTTTATTTATCTTCTACACAAACAAATGACAATTGAATACTTATGCTTAAAATACATCATACTATTTATAGGTTTATAATTCGGAAAAACTCACATCAGAACAAAAAAGGAGATTGGCTATATCTTCGTTTCGACCAATAGAAGGATTATGCGAATCCTTCTACTAGGGAGACGGTATCTTCATTAACATTCCTCAAGTATTCGATATAAATAGAGGGCTCTTTTTTTATTATCTTAAAAAAGAATCCTCTTCAACCATAAAGGAAGCAAACAATCTTTCCACTGTGACTTTTTATATTAAAGATTTTTAATTTTCATATACGAAATGACAAAGTTGATTAATTCCATATACTTTTTATATGAACTAGCTCAATCTATCAGTTGAGACGAAAAAAATATTCAAGGGTACCAAACATTACCCTTCCTTTCTTGCATTGAATGTTAATTTTCTATCCGTCTTATGTATATGCTAAGAAACTGTTGATGTATGAAATTGAAATCAGCTAAAGAAAAAGGATTGAATGTTATTTGCTCTCAATAAGGAATTGTTGAATTCATCTATTTGACATTTCTTGTAAAAAAAATCTCCTTCAATTATATACATAATATCAAACAAGATGATGCCTTGGCTTGTTGTCAAAAAGTTCGAATATTTAATTTAAGTATGTAAAATTAATAATTTACATATGTATTGTTTAGCAAGGAACTTACTCAAAGCATGTCATGAGAGACATGCAAATTTCTTATCGTTCAAAATACTTGGCAAGTTTGCAAAGAAAAAAAAATATCTGTTTTCCACTTACCCCATAATCCTTTTTACAATTTTGTTAAAAAAAATCATTTATCCCTTCTAAAAGTTCGTCCCTTATACCATATCCTTATCTAAAACACATACAATGTACATACTTGCAACTGGATATATATATATATATATATATTTCTCACTTGAATGAACGAATGCGCGTGATGGATTGGATAATATTACCAGATTATCCATCATGTATATTCTTGCAATGATTTGCTTCTTACATGACGAATGAGCGAGTTCAAAAGCACATTTGGCAAATGAATCATTTTGGTAATATAATTTTTATTGAGCAAAACATTATGTTTGATAGTCTAATTATTAAATCAATAAACAATGTAATATCCTTCATCATGAATTATTCATGATGGTTTTTTTGTTTTTTTTTATTCACAGCTCCAAAAAAATAAACAATGTATAAAGAAAAACGATGCTAATGCGTAAATTTTACATAAATAAGCATTCTAGCTAAGATTTTAGCAACGGAATGGAACAAACAAACAAGCAGATAAAAGTCATGAGATACACTCAACAATCAAATCTAAAACATACAGATAATTCACAAATCATAAGAACAGTAATTTACACGAAAATTAATCAATAACAGTTCTTGTAAAATTTCAGTATTCTCTTGATTGTCTTCCTATGGCAGAGTGAGGATGAAAGATAAAATTCACCTCCCTCGCCGCTAACGTCCATGTGGAATCAAAAGTGAGAGAATCTTTAAGTCCAAAGCAGAATACCTTGCTGCAGCAGAGATCATGATGGATCTCAATCAGAGCTTTGATGGAAAACATTATTGGTGGTGCACCTCGCGATGAGACCTTTAGCGTTTAGAAGGGAGTCATTAATTGCTTTCGACCTAGCTGACTTATCACCTTTGCCGAGACCAAACAGTACCGTAGCTACCCAATAATGAAAATATCTCATTCATTATTAGGAGCAAAGATCGGAAGAAAAGTATGAAGAAGAAGTGAACGCACATAATCTAAGCAGATTATCTCAAGTACTAAGAGATCATTGAAACATCGACGGAATAAATAATGTACTTTCTTTAAAGTTTACAGTTTTGGGAAACAATTTTATTTAGTAATTTATTATTAATTCACACTGAAAGGAAGCTTGAAATAATATATTTTATAAAGCATATAAAATAAAATATATTATTCAAGCTTT
>CP045896.1:5470821-5524158 GCA_013387185.1 Caligus rogercresseyi
CCTCCTTTAGCTTCAATGGCTGCATCAACACGGTGGCGGAAATCAGCACAGCTCTTCTTGATGAAGACGGTAGAGATGTTGGCCCAGGTATCAATGATGGATGCCTTGAGGGAATCCACATTGAGATGGGGAGTGCTGTTGGTCTCCCTCTCCAAAAAGCCCCACACAGCAAAGTCCAGGGGATTGAGATCTGGGCTTGAGGGTGGCCAGTAGTTTGCTGGCCAAAAATCGGCAAAATTCCATGAGCAGAAGTCCTCGGCCAACTTTGATTAGTGGAAGGGAGCTCCATCCTGAGTCCATACATAGTGGCCACTAGGGTAATTCGCCTTCAACCAGGGCAAAACATGGTATCTCAGGAGTTTTACGTAGACATGGGGGTCAATTTTCTCTCCGGTCCCAAAATAGTACGGAGGTATGGTCTTCCCGTCAGATGCCACGACTCCTAGAACCATCACATGGGCTGGGTGTTTGGTTCTGTAGACTCCCTTGACCTCATCTACTGACTCCGCAAGGTACCGATCGTTTCTCCGATTGTAGACCTGGTCCACTGTAAAAATCTCCTTGTCTAAGAAAATTTTCACAGTGGACTTCTTCTTGTGAAAGGTTAAACGAATTTTGGTGCACCTTTCGATCCTCTTGACCTTCATTGCCTCGGTTAAAAGATGCCTGGTCCTCCTGACATAAGATTACAGGTTCAGGTCATCTTTTAAAGCCCTTGACATGGTAGAAGTACCGACATCCATGGTCCGAGCCAGTCTCCGAATTGACTTTGTGGGATTCTCCTTCACCACCTCCTTGACCTTTCCCAGGAAGTCCTCTGTCCTCTTCTTATTTGCTCCTCTACTGCCTGGAGTCCTGCCAGTACCTTTTCCATCTTTTAGAGCCTTTGAAACATTGTAAACTGTAGCCAAAGAGCAGCCAACAATCTCTACGATCTCTTTTTTGTCTACTTTGGCCTTAAGATGGTCAGCGTTCCTCTCACGATTCTTCTTCTCATGACTCATGGTGAAGAGTGAGTGAAAACTATGTTTTCTAACAAGTGCTCTACATGGCTGGTACAACAGGAAGTTTTTATGTAATAGATCACTAAAGCTCGCCCCAGGGCAGCCAGAGACAATTAAACAAAATTCTAAATTTTGCTGGTACACTCTATCTCTCTCTCTCTCTCTATATATATATATATATATATATATTATATAATTTGACATAACCAATATTTATTTGAAGAATCAATCATTTTTTTAATATATTTAATAGTCTTTTATAAATTATTAATAAAGTCTTTTATTTAATATGCAAGACATATTTATAACTGATTTTTGCTGTCGGTTTTTATCTTTAATCTAGAACTTACTATTTTAAAGTGTAATGCGAGAATGTTCTCATTATTGTCCCTAGGGACTCCTCAATTTCTCACTTTCCCCTTTCCCTTTAATTAAATTTGAAGAGATGAAAAAAATTAATACGTTAATTTATACCTACGAAAGCTCTACTTTAGGTTATTAGAACTTATGATGCTAGGGGAAAAAATGAATACACTTATAATAAGTATATATATGAAAAAGATATGTGTGAAATCACCTTTATTGGTTGAAATTTTCATAAAACACCGATCTATCGTTGCTGTTAAAAATAATTTCTTAGGCTTTTTAAAATAGTAATTAAACTTTGGTCAGGAAAGTGAAATTTCAGTTTTTTTAAATTGGTTATTAAGCCAATTATTGGCATAATAATTATTATTTATTTTCGAAAATAACTTTCAATTGTACAAATCTAATCTTAAAATATTGTTTTTACAAAAACCCTCATACATTTGTTAATTAAAATTAAAGCACTTAGATATAAAAACAATTAAGAATTGGTACCTACATTCCACGTTGTAAAATAATGGTATTTAAGGCAAAAGAAGTAAAATATAAAAAAAATTCAAAAGAGGGAGTTAAAGATATTCATATAAACTTATCTCTTTGAATCATTATATTTAGAGATCAATGTTTAATTTCTTTCACAAAAACTTTTCCTTGAAAGATATCGTAATTTAACAAAGTATTACTTTTAAAACAGTTTAGTTTTTGGATGGAATCTGTGATCAAACTTTCTTTTTGATTGTTTACGAGTGAAGAAGTTATCGATAAAGATATGTACTCATCAGTTGATAATGGTAAGCATTCTTAAGGAGGTCGTTAGCTCAGTGCGCAGGTTAAAGGCGTGTTCAACTCTCAACATTGAGGGTACAGGTTCGAAAGTGAAAATTGATTAATCTCATACATAATAAATAATCATAAGTACTAGTGATAAACTTAAATGCTTTAATGCTGGTTTAAATCCTCACAGATCAATCAAGCCAAATAAGTTATAAAAAACAATCTTAGATGTCAAAGAGTAAAAATCACATTTGATATCATTGTATATCATTGATAATCCTCCATTTTAGTTGATGAGAAGGACGAAGTGAATAAAAAATATGTTTATTGCATATTATCTTGGATAATTAAACTAAAATTTTCTAATTCTTCAAAGCATTCTAAGTTTATTGTTACAATAATTTCTACAGTGCAGTATAAAAACATATATTAAACCTCTCAGAAATAACATTGTAAGTTAAGATAATTAATTTTTCGAATACATTGACTACTAGGAGAAAAAACTCTTGGACAAAATACTTGCATTTTTTTATTTCTTTATAGTAATTATGGTTTATTGAATGTATGTACTATCTGTAGAAGTGTACTTTATTATCAATGTCGAGAGCGCAGATTTATTTCCCGAAACGGGAGAATCAAAAGTAATTTACGTCATTTAAAACATTATAGGTTAGATAAGAAATTTGAACAACATAAATAAGAGATATTTGAAATGTACCAAATTCAAAAACATAAATATAACAATGTAAAATATAAATAGAAACTGATCAATTTTAACAAAGCAATATTAAATAAATGAAACTCTATATATAACATTAACAATCCCATACAAAGTTTCATAAAAGTAGACAATTATATTTTTTTCATTTGTCTTCTTTTTCTACTTCTAAATAAATAATATTTGTTTTACCTCCAAAAATATTGTTTTTCATTTTTTTAAATGTGATAACAAGTTTAACCTTAGTAGTAACAAACTTTCCTTATTTTCTATTCCAGTTAAGTCAAGACTTGGGTTACGTTCTTTACTCCGCCTTTGGATCCTTTTATATTCCAAGCTGTATCATGGTGTTTGTCTACATAAAAATATACTACGCTGCACGGGATCGAGCCCGCCGAAACATTACGAACAAAAACAAGAAACCCAACAAGAAGTCAAAGGCACGAGAGAAACGCAAACGCCTCAAAGAGGAAAAGCTCCTCGCCAAACAAAACGGGGAGAAGCATTGTACTAATGGAAACCTCATTCCCCTCATCTCTAAGGAGGAGCCGGTCAAGGAGCCCAGTCAACAGCAGCAGCAGCCCAACGCAGTATCAGTCATAAGTACGGGCCCGAATCAGACACTCTCATCCACAGAGGTCCATTTGCCCCTTCCCTGCGGAGCATGCTCTAACGCTAGCAGCACGAAGCATCGTCGCTCCGTGGGGGTCTCCACCAACGAGGAGGATGAGGAGGAGGGCAACTCTCCGGAAACGGCCACAGGAGGGTACAACGAAGGTGTAGGGAGCGGTTCACAAGGGGACACCATTGAAAGGAGCAGCTCCAACGACTCCGGGCAGGTCCGCTGCCTAAAGCTGACCTCTAAGTACTTTAAAACCCCATATCTCCTTGGGAGCAAGCGGCGGTCAAGTAAGGAGGCGCGGCAGGTCATAGATACTGGTAGGGCTCGTATACTCCAGTCCTCCACAACGCTGGAGCTGAACCCTCTTAAAAAGCCAAAACAGTCCGTCAGCCCCACGAACTCCCATTCCCTCTCTTCCTTTCCCATAAATCACGAGACAGAGGCAGAGCGGGAAAAGAAGAGAGTGGCCCGTAAGAAGGAACGCCGGCAACGCTTATTCTAGGCCTCATCATGGGGAGCTTCATCGCCTGTTGGTTCCCTTTCTTTTCCTCTATAGCATCAGTCCCATTTGTCCATCTGCGAGGAGTCCGAGGGTCTTGAGCGCCAGCCCGCAAATCCCCTTCCAGAATCATCGCAGGGCTGTTTGCGTCATGGGCTGGGGATTCTCCTTTGCCTTTTGGATGGATACTCTAACTCTGCGCTTAATCCAGTCATCTACACTGTCTTTAACAAGGATTTTAGAAGGGCTTTCAAAAGAATCCTTTTCAAATAAGTAAAAATATATCAATGCCATTGCATTGAGCTTTTATAAGAAAATTATATTAATACATCAACTACATGTACTACTACTATCAGATAGATAAAATAATATTATGAAAGATATCAATGTTTTTCATATAAAGAATCATATTTTCCCTTTGTATCTTTAATTTTTCATTTATCATTACAGAGATAACATTTATTATGATATAAGTTTATATTTCTATATTATTACTACAAATATATTTAAATATAATTGATTGATTGTTTTTATATGTACAAAAGACCAATAAAATCATGTACATTAACCTTTGACTGATCATTAATGAAATACATTTATAAGATATAAATTTATACTTTTAAAAATAATCCTTTATGTATGATCTCGCATGAGAGAGCTTTTTGATATGATTCAACCCCATTCTAACTCAATACGTTTTTCTCTATTGAAAACAATAATTCTATTTTTTATTTTAATGGTTAAATATGTTTTTGGTAGTTTTCGCAAACCCACAAATTAAAAATATATTTTTTGGCTGTATCTTTTGAATAGTTAATAAAAGGTGAATTTTGCAAACGAAAACGTAAGTAATTCATTTTTCTGCAGCAAAAAACGATGGATTCACTTGAAAAGGAGACTCCCCGATAGAATAGGCTAGTAGGTAGACAGGACAAAGGCAATGACTCTCTCTCTCTCTCTCACGGGAGTCCATTCCTCCCTCCCTCCGGGGTGCCCGACACGTCATCTTCTTTGAGCAGACGGAATGAGCCAGCCAACCAGCCTTAAGGAAGAGAGAGGAGGGGGGGGGTAATGTCCTTGAGGGTCTGTCTGTCTGTCTCCGACTCATCATCCTCTTTGATGCAAAGAGAATAGGCTAAGCACCCTCTGGGGAGTCATGTCCTCCTAAGCTTCCACTCCTTGCTCCATGCTTGATCCGAGGCTGTGTCACGATGAATTCTTCTCACAAATGTTGTGTACGACGGCACAGCCGGCAGGCCACTCATTAGGAATCCTGGATCCTCGGAAGATTTCCGGGAAAAAACACTCAAATTCCAATGAAAGAAGGAAAATTACTCTTTATTGTTTACATACGTTGTGACGTCAGTTTCTCTCTCTCTGTTTCTATCTCACTGGGTGACTTATGAATTTCTCTAAAAAAGGGCAAAATGGAGAGGATTTAAAAAATATTCATTTGCTAATTTTGATTAAAATAAGGCATTTTATGGAATATTAAGCATATCAAATTAAAGCTTGATATTTTTTCTTCATATTCATATCAATTTTTAATCATGTAAGACCTTTGAGTGAGGAGCAGTGAGGAACAGTGAGTCTCTAAGAAAACCCTTCATTTTTCGTACAAAATGACATATATTTTAAAGTTTAAATGTGCCAGAGACGAAGTAAAAATTGAAATGAGTACTTTGATCTAAGCTCTATCAAATAATTGCTATTTATTTTGTCTATACTTCAGTCCTTGTATGTCAATAATGGCTCTGAATCAAAAAGTGCTGAAAAATTTGAAATCCATTTAGCTCTGAATTTATCACTAACTTTGAAAAATGAATACCATATTCGGAATCAGTGGATAAAACTCTATAAGAATTACGGAAAATTAGTCCGACCTTTTTTTTTTGTTGATTTTTGTTGGCCTGTGTTATATAATATATCTATTCGTTCTCCAGTGACGTCATTGAGTAGTTATACTGCTAGGATTACATGTTTGTTTTGTATTGCCCAGACCTTATTATACAGACCTTAGGTGAACCGTGGTATTAATTTATGACGTCATATGGTGCCGGACAAATCGTTGGGCAATCCTAATTTTGGCTAAGTCATTGTTGCTATTGTTATAATTAGTAATCTTAGGTATAGAAAAAAGGAACGGAACTTTCTTCTTACCGTTATCGCTCAACCTCAACCATATTTAATATAGTCTCATATTAAGCGTCTTTATAAGAAGTGTTATAAGGAAGAGCTATGGAAGAACCTGAAGATAACAATCCAAACACCATGGTTTGGGAAAAAGTTACCTACAATAAGTGGGGTAAAAGAACTAAGGCTAACAAGAGCCAAAAAGAGGATCTAAAAGAGGCTCCTCGCCAAAAAACTGTCTACGAACAGAAAAACACCGTCTTTAATAAAGACACAAAAATGAAGCGCGGCAGAGAAGGCCACACAGAGGAAACTCCTCCTCCAAAGAGATGCCAAAACTCTCAGGATATCGTAAGGAACACGGAAAAAGAAGGGGTAAAACCCAGGCCCAAAAAAGTGTTTTTATACGCCCAAATTGCCAAAGAGGCAAATGAAATTGTTCTTACAAGGAAAAACGGTAACCACATTTCATTGGTCGAATGGCACAAAGTCATTGAAATCCTGGATACGGATTGTCCTCTCCGGGTGATGAGTGGATACCAAATTTTGAAGGGCGTAGATACACCAACAAGAGAGCTGCTATTTACGTGAATGATGATGCTTCTGGCCGATATGTCAGGAATATTGTCGCTAAATCAACTCCTCTCCTACCCATTTCATGGGCTGAAGCTGAAAAAATGAGGGAGGAAAGGAAAGAAAAGACGAGTCTCACAGGATTCATAAGAGGGGTAACTGGAAACATTGCGGACGAAGTACTCACTCGCATTATCTCTCACCAATGCAAAACTCTAAAAATCAACGGTAAGGTAGAAATTACCAGGTCAGAAATGACTAAGACAGGGAAAGTTCTACATTTATCTGTTGACACAACCGCATTGAAAGACATGCAACTTGTTGATTGTACCCTACGTATAGCCTCTGCAGGAAAAGTACGATTCCAAGACCCTCGGAAGGCGACAATTGTACAACCTGAGCAAGAAACAGAAGATGAGGACAAAGAGGAGCTTCAGAGTCAGAACCCGAGTGGAATAAGTGACCCTCGAAACGCACAAGAAACTGAGGATGAGGAAGCTATACTAATGGACAAACATCAAGGAACAGAGGGAGACAGTGACAAAGAAGGGCAACACGGAACAGAGGAAGGTCCAAAAGAACCATGTCAAAACATTAACAAGACTTCTGATTCAGGCGGAAATAGTGGTAAGGACCACAATAGTGATCAAACTTCAATTAACAAAAAAACCTCAGACACTCAAGTACAAACAAGTATAATCCATAAAAAAACATCTACAGGCACTAAAAAACAGGGAAAAATAGACAGGTTTTTCTGTGATGCAGCAGAGATCCTTTACCCAAGTACAACAAACAAGCCAAAAGATAAAACAAATAAAAATGATTAGTTGTTCTTATATAAATACACAACACAGCAAAGCAGCTAATTCAGAATTAAAGCTGAGAACATCACAAATAGCTTTAATAACAGAACCATATCTGAATAATGGTTCAATAAAAAGTCTAACACTAAAAGGATATACAATTCATAGTAAGTCTGAAACCAAACCAAGAGCGTGTATCAGAACTGCCAATCATTTGAATGCATGGTTTGTCCCAGAATTCTCTGACAAAGATGTTTGCACAGTATGCTTAAAAATAGACGAATCTATAACATATATATGTGCAATCTATCTCGATCAACTACAATCAGTAGAGAATAAAACAATGTTAAGTCTCCTTAAGCATTGTGAACATCAACAAAAGCCTCTTCTTATAGTTATGGATTCTAATGCTCATAATCATCTTTGGGGTAGCAAATGTATTGACACCAGAGGAGAAATACTTGAGAATATAATTGATGAACATAATCTTATAGTATTGAATAAAGGGAACGAGCCTACCTTTGTCACACAACGTGCAAGTTCAGTCATTGACATTACAATAATGAACCAACATGCTTTTAAAAAGTTTGAGATCAAAGGATGGCACGTAGATCTACGACCATCCATGTCTGATCATCGATACATAATTTTTAACTTTGGAAAATACAAACCAATCGCCAAAAAGTCAAGAAACTTAAAAAGAGTTAATTGGAATAACTTTAGACGCCACTTAGAAAATGCGTCTCTACCCGAAATACTTCCGGATTCCAACGTGATAGATCAATGTGCAGAATCATTATATGATATTATAATAAAGGCACTTGACAATACTTGTCCTTTAAGAAGGACAATACAAACAAAATCAGTACCTTGGTGGACAAAGCATCTAGCCAGTCTGAGAAATAAACTCAACAAGCTCGAACCTAAGCGTAATTATAGTGTACACAGGGAAGAGTACCTAAAAACAAAAAATGAATATCGCACAGCACTCAGAAAAGAGAAGAAAGACTCATGGAGAAATTTCTGCAGCAAAGCTGAGAGTGCTAAAGATATTGCAAAGTTGGTCAAAGTTCAAAAACCCACTGAAGACTCAATTGGTCTCCTAAAAACAGGTGATAGTTACGCACAGTCACCAGCTCAATCTCTAAGGATATTAATGGAAACTCATTTTCCTGACTGCAGAGTGAATAGTACTAATAATAAATTATTGGAAGTAAATAATTTTGACATTGATTTTGTAGACAGTAACAAGGTCAGAGAGTCTTTCAACTCATTTGAACCATATAAAAGCTCAGGACCTGACGAGCTTAAGCCAATTGTACTACAACAACTCGGAGACCACCTAATCAATTACATCTCGGAACTTTACAAAATCATTCTAAGCACTGGTTATACACCCAAAATTTGGCAAGAAATGAAAGTTATATTCCTGCCAAAACCGGGCAAAGATGACTATAGCTCAGCAAAGTCATTTAGACCTATCACACTCTCGAACTACATCCTTAAAGGACTCGAAAGAATTGTACAATGGAAAGTAGAAGAAATTATCCCTAGACTTCATTCGCAACATGCTTACACAAAGGGCCTATCGACAGAAACAGCTTTGTCACAAGCAGTTGACTTAATCGAAAAATCAATATATCAAAAACAGTGCACACTTGCAGTCAGTTTTGATTGCACTGGTGCCTTTGATTACATACAATTTCACTCAGCAAATACAGCAATGACAAAACTTGGAATACCACAATGTATCGCATCTTGGTACATGGAACTTCTAAATACAAGAACAGTAACCGCTGAATTAAAAGGTGAAAAGTTCAGTGTTCAACCAACGCGTGGCAGTCCTCAAGGGGGAGTTTTGTCTCCAGTGGTATGGAACATGATCATGGATACCCTTTTGACTGAGTTCAAAGAGGATGCGGTTCAAGTTATAGGTTATGCAGATGATATCCTTTTACTAATTAGTGGTAAGCATCCAAGTACTCTTGTCAATAGAATGCAAGATGCAATTGATATAGTTTTAAAATGGGGAGCAACAAACGGCCTGACCTTTAATCCATCAAAGTCAAGAGCTATTGTCTTCTCAAAAGCATATAAATTAAGATCTAAATACTTTCCGCAGTTATATATCGCTGGAATGGGTATGGAGTATGAAGCACAAATGAAGTATCTGGGTGTTATTTTTGATCAAGGACTAACTTGGACCGAACACCTCAAAGCAAAAGCTGCAAAGTGTTCCCGCATATGGAATATGGCAAAGGCAGTAATAGGGCAAAAATGGGGACTAACCTCTGATAAAATCCTGTGGCTCTATGAAGCTATGATACGACCTATCATCACATATGGGTGTCTTATATGGGGGCACTCCATTACTGCGAAGAAAGATGGAATCAGGAAATTAAAAAGCATTCAGAGAAAAGTACTTCTGGGTATGACTCAAACTCTTCGCTCAACACCGACATCAGGATTAGAGGCAGTGCTAGGGATAACTCCTCTCGACCTCTATATAAAAGAACATGCAACAAAGTCAAGATGGAGAACAAAATTTACTCTCCGTGATACATGGGATGGAGTGGGCAATCTCCCAAGGCGACGAGGACATCGTTTTCTTAGTGATAAGATACTGGACAAACTAAAACTGAATCAAGTCAATGACTATATCACTGGTTGTCGCATATGGGTTGACAACTGCAACGTTGAACACCCAGATACAATTATATACACCGATGGATCTAAAGATGAGCAGGGATGCACAGGAGCGGGATGGACTATCACTCGTGGTGATGTGTCTATTCATCAATCCTCTGTATCATTGAATAACGAAGCATCAGTCTTCCAAGCGGAGGTCACTGCAATCACTCAGTCGGTGATAGCTCTACTAAACCAAGATAAACCATCAAAAAACGTGATAATTCGATCGGATTCTCAATCAGCAATTGCTGCTATTCTGAATCCTCTCACAAAGAGTGAAACTGTAAAAAAGTGTAAAGAAACACTAAACATTGGTAAATGTGACATTAATATAAAACTTGATTGGTGTAGAGGTCATTCAAACATTACAGGAAATGAATATGCTGACTACCTAGCAAAAAAAGGTATCGAAAGTGAGAGCCGTTTGAGTGTTGGAGCACCTCCTAGCTACATAAAGAAGGTGATACATGAATTCTTTTTTTATGAGTGGTGTAGTAGATACAAAGATGATCAACTAATGAAGCACACACATCGCATGTTAAAAAAACCAAAATCCAAGACTACTCAACTGTCGCGCCAAAACATGAGTCTTCTTGTTCAAGCTTATACAGGCCACGGACCATTTTTGGCTCATCTAAGTAAATGGAAAAATATTGACGGAATCTGCAATATTTGTATGGAAGAGCCACAAAGCGCAGACCACTTAATCAACAGATGCCCATCACTCTCTTATGAGAGACATCAATTCATGCAAGAAGAGGATGAAGACCTACGTATCCTTAAATTTATGAAATGCTCAAAAATGGAAAAAATAATTAGTGATAACTTTAATATTGTATAATACTTTAGATCAACTCCTGCTGTAGTAACACATATACCCCTCTGTGTGGTCGTGTTCATTTGCTTTATATATGTGTGTATTGTTTTATATCTTTGTTCTATATTGTAATGCATATGTGTATAATGTGAAACAGCAATAAATTCTTTTCAACTAAAAAAAAAAAATAAAAAAAATGGTGCCGGACATTTATTTCACATACCTCATTTTTTTGCGAACGCTTCAATTCGTATTCATAATTTAAAAACCAATTATGAGGTAAAAAGTCTCCCTAGAGGTTACATTAGATTAATAATTTAAAGCGCCCCCTAGGGAGTAAAAAAGAACTAACATTATGCTCAACTCCTATGCTATATGTACTTATGAATAATGCTTACTAATAAAACTTTTTGTTTTTCATCCTATTTAAAAATTTCTGTACATTTGTATTAGTTTCCCCAATTGAGAACAACTATTTAACTAATTTAAAAATTTAAAAAAATACCAAAAGTCTTTAAGTTTTTTGGAAAAATCCGTTTTTCGGGTTTTCTGAAAAAATTATCAAACACTTGAGAAGTATTTTTTTAAAATGTATTGTAAGCATTTTAAGTTCCTTCTTATGAACTCAAGTTGAAATCTGTGGTCCACCAAGAGTGGATAAAAAACACTTTTCCATTTTCCATTTTTATGCCAAAACTCAAAAATTATAAACCAAAATTTTTTTTATAAAACACGAACTTATTAAAAAGCACCATTCTACGAATACTATTTAATAATTTGATGCGATCAACACAACAGACAACCCACAAAAGGCCCCCAAAATTTAGGATTTCAAAAATATTCCGCTTCGTCCATGAAATTGGACCTTATTTTCAATCCCGGATTTAGGGTCGTAACGACCTCGGATGATAAATCCAAGTTGCTCCTTGGTTAATTGTTAATATTGTTGTGGAAAAATATATATTGCGAAAACTTGAAAATCGAAAAATCCGGATTCCGGCCCAAGTATGTCCCGGAGGCTAAATATTGACTTAACCAACCTAGGCTTTTTTGCAAGGCCTTCATTTCGTATATTATGACTTTAAAGACATTTTTTAAGTAAAAAGTCGCCTCAGAGGCTTTCTTGAATTTCCTGACAGGCTGGTCCGGTTTTCCGTGAATTTTTTTTGGACCCCATGGTAACCCCTATTCTTGATATACTTTCGGAGCATCGTTTTTTCGAAATGTGAAAAATCAAAAGTTAAGGAAATTTTCCAAGCCTTTTTTCAGGCCTTTTCAAGGCCGCTAGGCCTTAATCTTCTATTTAACAAAGATGTCTACGGCCAAAGCCCACAAAACACCTATGTAGTGCCCGAGCCCTCCTAACCTTCAAAATCCATGCAAACCGCAAAGCCCTCTCACAGACGCAAATCTGGTCTGATCAGAATCTAATTTAGCCCAGAACCATCACAGGTAAAGATGCATCTGTTTGCTAAATTTCAGGTCTCTAGCTGCTATAGTTTTTGGGTCTATAGAAGTCGGACAGACGGACGGACAAACTCCAATTATAATGAAACAACGAGATTCTATCATCTGTTGTTAAATAGAAGATTAAGGCCGAGCGGCCTTGAAAAGGCCTGAAAAAGGCTTGGGAAATTTTGGTCATGCTCAACAATGCAAGGACTCTAAGGATCTGTACTCGCGATTGAAGGCACTTCTAAAGAAGGCTACGAATGGAGATGCACAGTATCAAATTGATGAACTCTTCAACCTCATCCTTAATGCGAACTATTTGTGCATATCGAAAGTGGAGGCGAAGGCATGTGAATTGGTTGATGATATAAAAAGGGTGGAGAGAACTTTTGAAGAAGTATTTGTGGTGATTATGACGTCACACTAATTGATAGCTAGTAAGTTATCTTATGTTATGTTTATAGATACTAATACATAATCAGTATCCAACTGTAACTCTTGAGTGCACACGTATCCCGAGTCCCGTCTCTTATTCCTTCTCTAAGTACTCCATATTGGTGGCAGCAGTGATTTAAAAGTAAAAAAATGGATCCACAAGCCAAATCTAATAAGTCTGGACTCGACACAACTCCCCAAACACAACAAACAAAAGAGAAATCAACAGAACAGCAATTAAAGCTCCTAAATTCGACTCAAGAAACCCTTCAATCTTCTTTGAAATTCTAGAAGGACCATTTCATCTTCAAAAAATAAAGAATGACGTCACAAATTATATCACGCACTCACCGGACTTCCCCCTCAAGTCAAATCACAAGTTAGCCCCGCAGATCGGAAGTCGTGCAAGTATGAGGTCCTCAGATGTGCCGTTCTCAGTTTGTATGGAAAGACCCAGGCACAACTCTTCGAAGAGATGATCTCTACTCAGAGGTTAGTGGGCGCCCGTCAATATACCTTAAGGGTCTTCAGGAAACTGCGAATAAGCTGGAGGTGTCTGAGGAGATCATTCGGCACAAATTCCTGGGATCCTGCCCCTCCGAAATTGCAACGGTTTTGGCGTCACGAAGCAGTGACTCCCTTGAGGACGTGGGCAAATTGGCGGACCAGCTGCAAGAAATATTAAATTTGAGGGCTGAGGTTAATCAAGTCGAGGCTCAAACGTTCACCCCAAAACCAGCACAAAGAACGTTCCAAAACAAGTCCTATACCTTGACGCCATTCCACCCGGATCAGAAGCCAAAGATTTGCCGTTCTCATATTTTCTATGGAGAAGAGCACGATCATGCAAGCCATGGTGTTTTTCCCGGGGAAGGAAAGATTTGTTTTGGAGCCTTCGTCAAGATCGGGTTCCCCAAAGCGTGCTTCATCTCCGTCGACAAAAAACTAACACAGCAGGTTGCTTCTGCGACCGGAAACCTGCCTCTCATCCGAATGGTCGCCATCATTGGAAACTCCTCAAATAAAATATCAGTGTTAATTGACACAGGAGCATCACTATCGCTCCTTCCCTCACATCAAGTTAACTTTACAAGTCTTCATCCGTCTTCAATTAATTTTACCTCCGCATCCGGAGTCAAGATCGAGGTTATGGGAGAATTAAGGACATATCCCTCTATAATAGCTCTTCGCCACAAGTTTCCGTGGAATTTCGTCGTGGCCAAAGTGGAACCTTTAATCATTGGGATAGACTTTCTTCGCCATTTTAGATTCGAAATCAATTGTGGCGACGGGAAGATAACTGACACTACAACAGGATTCCAGGCATCAGGAGGGACCACGGAGCGTGGAGAAATACATTCCATTTCAGTTTCGACCGAAGATCTGAATGAAAATGTTAGGAAAATGCTCCAAACGTACCCCGGCGTTATAAATCCTTGTTCTCCACCAAACAAGATGGATATTCCCGATGACATTCATCATCACATCGAGACCGGTGGTGCACCTTCAGTGGCTTCCAAGTTGAGGAAACTTAGTCCCGAGAAGATGAAGCTCTGTAAGGAGATTATAGATGGTCTTTTGAGCTCCGGAATTGTTCGGACATCAAAATCATCTTGGGCATCTCCTATTCACTTCGTGCCAAAGAAATCTGAGAAATGGATAATGGTGGGAGACTATCGTGAATTGAACACCGTTACTATCCCGGATAAATACCCTTTACCCTCATGCAAGACTTACAATCTATTCTTCACAGATCTGAAGTGTTCTCTAAAGTAGATTTAACGAACGCTTATTTCAATATCCCTCTCAAAGAAGAACACAAAGCCAAAACTGCTATCATCACCCCTTTCGGATTATTTGAGTATAACTACATGCCATTTGGACTCCGTAACGCCGGCGCTTCATTTCAAAGGTTTATTAAACAAATTCTAGGAAAATTCACATTGGTATTCGCATATCTGGATGACATCCTAGTTTTTAGAGAATCCAAGGCCGTTCATCGCGAACACTTTACGTCAATAATAAAAACTTTGCGTGATTATCAGCTGCGAATAGCGGTTGAAAAATGAGAATTTTGTGTGAAGTCCATCGATTTTTTTGGGAGTTACGATCTCAAGCACTGGAATTAGCCCCATCAAAAATAAGATTTCCGAGCTGGACAACCTCAAACAACCCAATGACCCTAAAGATCTTCGCCGTTTTCTTGGAATGGTTGGATTCTACCAAAGACTTATCCCTCATTTTGCTGACATCGTGGCACCCCTAACTGAGCTAATCAAAGGCTCAGATATGAAATTTCCTCTGTTGTGGACCCAAGAAGAAGAGTTTGCTTTTCAAGCTATAAGAACCAGCCTCAAAAGCGCCAGGGCTCTCCCAATATTCAACCAAAAATGTAATATATTTCACCTAGTCACTGATGCCTCAAATTTGGCAGCTGAAGCTGCCCTTCATCAAATAGTGGAAGGCCATCCCACTCCAATAGGATTCTTTTCTAAGAATTTCAGTGACACCCAAAGACGATATTCCACCTACGATCAAGAACTTTTGGCTGCTTACCTCGCCGTTATCTACTTCAAGCCATTCATTCGTGGACAGTCAGTGTGTTGTTTACAGATCGCAAGCCCCTCGAGTCTACATTTAAATCTCACCGAGAACCCAAATCTGACCGACCACAAAGACATTTCAGCGTTCTGACAGAGTTTGTGCAGGATGTTCAATACATCTGAGGTCACGATAACGTAGCGGCAGACTACTTGTCGCGGCCTGTGAGCTCCCTTCTCCATTTGTCGTCTGAAAAATCCCAAAATATCATCAATAACATTTCTTGCAACGCTACGGATTTACCCGCCATCGCACGTAATCAACAAGTGGAAATGGAGGAGAACGCCAATTTCAACAGATCAATCACGGATTTCCCCGAACAAATGGTCCAAATCAATATTGAAGGGAACCTGAATATATGGTGTGAAAGTTCATTAAACGCTCCCCGACCCGTAATCCCTCCATCCCTTAGAAGAGGAATATTTGATGCAGTTCAATCTTTATCTTACCCAGGATCAAAAGCGTCAGTAAGAATTCTGAAAGAGTGATATTTTTGGCCAAATATGTCTTCTGACATAAAGCTCTGGGTGCAACAATGCCAAGGATGTCAATCTGCCAAAGTTCAAAGACATGAAAAACCTCAGATCAAACGTTTCATTCATCTGGCCGATTTCATCAAGTACATAACGATATTGACGGTCCTCTTCCACCTGTTGACGTACCTGGACAATGCGCATCCGAACCCTATCGCTACATTCTCACCTGTATTGATCGAGCTACTTGTTGGATGGAAGCTCAACCAATTACCAACATTTCAACCGTGTCTATTGCTCACAATTTCTTGAACCTATGGATTTCCCGTTTTGGAGTTCCTCTTTTCGTTGTGACCGACAGAGGAGCCCAATTCGAAAGTGAACTTTTTCATAAATTGTCCCAACTCATCGGATTTCATAGGTTAAGAACCACATCGTACCACCGCAAACAAATGGAATGCTTGAGAGGACCCATCGTGTTTTAAAACAAGCAATCAAGGCTAGAAAGGACTCCTGGTTCTCTACTCTTCCCTAATTCTTTTGGGAATGACAATGGCACCAGGTGCAAACGATACTCCTCCTTTCGCAGCCGTCACCGGATCTGATTTGTTGGCACCAAGGAATTTCTTCACCTCTTCGTCGAATAGAACCACTAATTTTCAAGGCTATGTCAAGGAATTGTCAGGGCATTTTCAAAACATCGACTTTGAGTCCCTGTCAGCCGGAACTGATAATTCTAAGAGGTCTACTTACACACCCCAGTCATTAATTAATGCAAAACATGTATGGACCAGGGTAGACAGAGTTCAAGGTCCTTTAAAAGTTCCTTATATTGGACCTGCAAAAGTGATTCAGAGGAACTCTCATACATTCCTCGTCGAACTACCTTCCATAAAGAAAGACACTATCTCCGTTGAACGTTTAAAACCTGCTTTCTTAAATGAAAGACCATACATCCCAAAGTCAAAGCCTGAATCAAAGAAAAAGAAGACATCATCACTGAAACTATCCCTCGTGAAACTGAAAATGAGCCCATTATTCGACCAAGAAGATCTGTTAAGTTCAAAAGAGACAATGATTATCATTATTATTACTAGATTTTTTTCTTACATTATATACATGTAGCACATGGACTGAAAAGTCCCGGGCCTAACACATATATGACGGTATTTTATTGCAATAACCTTTTTATCAGTTAATACTAACCTTCAAAAGACAGCTGTAAAATTTCATAATATTATATTCATTAGTTTTTGAGTTATTGTGCTAAGAGTGACGCTACTGTTGTTATTTTTAAAACAAGGGATCAAAAATAATTTCGTGTTTTAATTTTACACTGCTTCTTGAGGAGAAAAAATACTGTTCAAGCGAAGCAATGGCATGAAAAGTGTACAATAAAACGTTGGTTTGCTTACTTCAAATGTGGTCGTAGAGACACCAATGACGCAGAACGCAGTGGACGTCCAAATGAGGCGGTAACACCAGAAAACATCAAAAAATCCACAAAATCGTTTTTAATGATCGAAAAGTGAAGTTGTGAGAGTTAGTTGACATTGTAAAGATATCAAAAAAACGTGTTGGCTTTATATTGCATGAGCATTTGACTATGAGAAAGCTCTGTTCAAAGTGGGTGCCCCATTTGCTTACTTTTGACTAAAAACAGGAAGGTGCTGATGATTCTGAGAAGTGTTTGGCCATGTTTAAACGTAACAAACTGGAATTTTTGCGTCGATATGTGACAATGGATCAAACATGGATCCATCACTTCACTCCGGAATCAAAACGATCGTCATTTGAGTGGACAGCAACTGGTGAACCTCGTCCAAAGCGCCCGAAAGCACAACAATCGGCTGGAAAGGTTATGGCCTCGGTATTTTGGGATATGCGTGGTTTAATATTCATCGACTATTTTGAGAAAGGAAATACCATCAACAGTGAATATTAAATAGCGTTATTGGAGCGTTTGAAGGCCGAAATTGCAAAGAAACGACCGCATATGGCAATTTTTTTTTCGTTTTATCTAGACAACGCACCCTGTCACAAGTCAATCAAAACAATGGCGTGAATTGAACTTCGAGTTGTTCCCACATATACAGTATTCGCCAGATTTGACTACCAGCGACTACTGGTTGTTCTCTGACCTGAAAAAAATGCTCGCCGGTAAGTAATTTCGCACGAATGAAGGGGTTGTCGCTCAAACTGAGGCCTATTTTGGGGGAAAAGATGGATCGTTCTACAAAAGTGGTATTGAAATGTTAGAGCGGCGCTGGAATGATTGCTTTGCTCTAAATGGAGATTACATTGATGAGTAAAGCTAATTTTGAACAAAAAAAAATGTGTTTTCTTTGTTAGGCCCGGGACTTTTCAGCCCATGTGTTATACATTTATTTCTTATATTCATTTCACATTTCTTATAATTATTTCATTTTTTTAATTTTGTTCCGAAAAAAAATCCCATAGGGGGATGTGATGTGGTGATTATGGCGTCACACTAATTGATAACTAGTAAGTTTATGTTATGTTTATGTTTATAGATGCTAATAAATAATCAGTATCCAACTGTAACTCTTTTAGTGCACACGTATCCCGAGTCCAGTCTCTTATTCCTTCTCTAAGTACTCCATATATTCATCAAAAGGCTTATCTTATCCTGTTTCCCCTCTTCGTCTCGCCAACGCCTATCTCAGTATAACTATAAGGACTGTCAAGTGCGCGAAAAGAGAAGAACGAAATATTGGAGTGTGCGGGCCTAATGCGTTTTGTATGGAAGAGAAGAGAAAAGAAGACGATGTTCTTGTAGCCAAAGGGATAAGGAATCAAAATCTGACTCAACAAGAAAACATCTCTGCACCTGTATCAGGTAGTCATCCATTTAAAAAAAATTGTTTTTTTCATAATAAATATGGAAGAAATTCTTATCATTGTGATTCCCCTAATATATGCTTTAAAATTTTAAATAATAATCAATCAAAATACTAATTAAGCGTCGGGTTGGCCCGACGCTCTATAACAACAATTATTGTACAAATATTTTTTGTCAAAAATATATCATTCTAATTTGTTCACGATTGAAACTCACGTCACTGACCCCTGTACATCCTATCGGAGACCTATAACATTATTAATTGACACAGGTGCTGAACGATCTTTAATCCCTTATTCAAAATTATTAATTTGTTTCTATCAGAAGTTAACCTTGTAGCAACTAACAATTTGTCTATAAAGAATCATGGTTTTCCAATCAAAAGTGAAATTACCTTTTCTTGATGAGTTTGAATGGAGACTTATTGTGACAGACATTCCTTTTGGTGTCATACCTAGGGTTTAATTTTTTGAGCAAGTTTAAAGTAGTAGTAGATTCGTCAAGTAGGAGGTTGTTTCAATTAGATGAAAGGGTGAACAATATAAAAAGTGAGGGCTCTTGTTTATTTTCTGATCAAGTAGTAAAAAAAAACCAGCTTTGCATAATAACTCATTTAAAGGGGATTGCCTTCATGGACTTTATCGCAGCATTGAAACTGAGGGGATCCCTGTTGTAGCTCGGCAAAGGAAATTTCGGCCTGAAAAGGAGTTAATTATCAAAAGAGAGATCAATTTTCTTTAAAAAAATAAAATAATTGAAACTTCTAAATCAAATTGGTCTTCTCCCGTTCATCTAGTAAGAAAACAAAATGGAGAATGGTGTCTTGTTGGAGACTATAGACTATTAAATAGCACTATGCAACAAAAAAATGACTTTTGTCTTGCAAACGCAAAAAAACAAATGAATCCAGTAATTTAGAGAATGGGGATTACAGATATATGATTATTTAGTCGTGATATTTGGTTTTCTGGCCACAATTTAAATTTTAAAATTTCCATGCTTTAGGCCCATGGTACATACGGATCTATGATTTTCACGGAAAAGACAGCAAATAACATTAATGCATTGCCAATACAATTTCGAAGGAAGATCAAATAAATCTATTGGTAAAGTAATATTTCCAAAACTCTGATTATGTAATGAGATAATTGCATTATAGTCGTAAAAAATGGGACAAAACAGACACTTTCACGTTATGATAGATATATCACTCATAGACAATTTTTTCAGCTGCAAAGTTATATTTATATACGTTACAGGTTTTAGAATAGCCATTGAGACCATTAGAACCATTAACAACGACTTTATTATCGAATAATTGAGCAAAAATCATTAGGCACCTATGCTCCAAATATCTATGCTCATCGTTCTAAAGGTTTCGTGATTGTTCAAAATTTTTCGTTCCGTAACAAAATATATATATATATATATATATATATATATATATATATATATATATATATATATATATATATATATATATATTGCATGTATTCTACCTCAGTAAGTTACATGTCCTTAAAATTAAAACAATAAATTTTTATAATGGGAAAATATAAATTTTAATAAAATAAAAGGACTCTTAAAGAAGCAACATCAACTCTATTCATTATGTATAAAACGAGTATAGAAGTGAACCTCCAGAAGTCCTCCACACATATATATATATATATATATATATATATATATATATATATATATATATATATATATATATATATATATATATATATAATATATATATATATCAGGCTTGTGAGCGTTCAGCTTTTTTTGCGTTCAGCGTTCAAAAAAATTAGCGTTCCGTTCAGCGTTCCGTTTAATGTTTTTGCGTTCAGCGTTCCTTTAGCGTTCAGCGTTCAAATATTTAAAAAAGAATTTCCGAAAAAAGTACTGCGTAGTGATGACGTTTTTTTTTAGAAAAGAATTTCCGAAAAAAGTACTGCGTAGTGATGATGTTTTTCCGACAAAAGTCCAAGAAATGTTTGGAAAAATTGAACGCTGAACGCAAAACTATTTTTTTTTGCGTTCAACGTTCAGCGTTCAAAAAAAAGTTGCGTTCCGTTCAGCGTTCTGTTCATTGAACGTGTGTTCAGCTGAACGCCGTTCAATTTTGCGTTCCGTTCACAAGCCTGATATATATATATATATATATATATATATATATATATATATATATATATATATATATATATATATATATATATATATATATATATATACATATACTAGTGAATGTTACCCGGCGCTGCCCGGGATTTTCCAACTTGACAATAGACTGGAATGAAAAAAAAATAACACGAATAATTTTAGTGATGTCATCGCATGTAACTTTTCATATTAAAATAAGTTACTTAAAAATCGTCATTGGGTCTTTATTGCCATTTTTCCATTTTGTATTCCTTACGGCTGTGTATTCAAACATCGCACAAAGAAAAAATCACACGAATAATTTCAGTGAAATCATTGCATTAAACTTTTAAATTAAAATCAGTTCCTTAAAAAATCATCATTGGGTCTTCATTGCCATTTTTTCTGTTTTATATTCCATAAGGCTGGGTATTGAAATTTCATAAAATAATCATTTTTGAATCATTTCACAGGAAACATAGAGTGCCGAATATATATGTATGGTAGCGCTGAATATCAGAGTATTTGTTTGATCTCCGTTGATGGGGGAAAACAGCAAAAACTTAAGAGAGAGTACGACATAATAAATTTATCAAGAAAAGTTGAGAGTGGTTGACATCACTCTCCATCTCTAGGCATTATTAAAATTTGATTAGTGCGTTGTTGCGTTATAAAAAAGTTGGTATTTTCCACAAAACTTAAATTTGTGGGGAAAGACAAGGATAGAAAAAACTATTTTAAGTAATCATGTAGAAAACGAATTTTCCAATAAACACCGAATAAAACAAAAATACGTCTTACTACCTTACAATCATCCACAAAAACTTTGATCAAAATCTAACTTGGTAATTTCAAAAAATCGAAAAAAACGTTTTAGCGAAAAAAATAAGCATGTCGATGCCGAATTTTCTGGGAGTTGACAACCCCACTAAATCACTCCCTGAGCTCTCAAAACTATTCACTGAAAATTTCGTCAAGATCTAATGTACCGTTTGGGAGATACAGGGAAACGAACGAACGAACGGAATTCTTTTTTTATTAGTATACTAGCGGATGTTACCCGGCGCTGTCCGGGATTTTCTAATTTGATAATAGTCTTTGGAATAGAAAAAAGATAAATCGAATAATTTTAGTGATGTCATCACATATATTTTTTCATATTAAAATCAGTTCCTTAAAAAGTCGTCATTGGGTCTTCATGGCACTTTTTCCCGTTTTGAATTCCTTAAGGCTGGGTATTTAAACATCATAAAAAGAAATTATTTTTAAGTCGTTTCATAGAGTGCCTATGTTATTTTCTAATGAAAAGTAGTTCCTTAAAATGTCGTCATTGCCATTTTTTCCGTTTTGTATTCCTTAAGGTTGGGTATTGACATCACTCTCCATCTGTAGGCATTATTAAAATTTGATTAGCACGATGTTGCATTATAAAATGTTGTTATTTTCCACAAAACTTAAATTTGGGGGAACATACAGGGACAGAGAGAAAATTATTTTTAAGTAATCATGTAGAAAACGAATTTTCCGGAAAACACTCAATAACACAAAAACACGTCTTACTACCTCATACTCATCCACAGTGAATTTGGTCAAAATCTAACTCGGCAATTTCAAAAAATTGGTTAAAAACGTTTTAGCGAATACAATAAGCATGGTGTTGACAAATTTTCCGGGAGTTGACAACCCCACTAAAACACTCCCTGAGCTCCCAATTTATTCACAGAAAATTTCGTCAAGATCTAATGAACCGTTCGGGAGATACAGGGAAACGAACCAACGAACGAAATAATTTTTATTAGTATAGATATGTTACCCGACGCTGCCCGGGATTTTCCAACTTGACAATAGTCTGGAATGAAAAAAAAATCACACGAATAATTCTAGTGATGTCATCGTATGTGATTTTTCATATTAAAAAAAGTTATTAAAAAGTTGTGATTGAGTCTTCATTGCCATTTTTTTAGTTTTGTATACCTTTAGGCTGGGTATTTAAACATCGTAAAAAGAAGAAATCACACGAATAATTTCAGTGATGTCATCGCATGTGACTTTTCATATTAAAATCACTTCCTTCAACAGTTGTCATAGCTCTTCATTGCCATTTTTTCCGTTTTGTATTCCTTATGGCTGAATATTTAAACATCGTAAAAAGAAGAAATTACACGAATATTTTAAGTGATGTCATCGTATTGGATTTTTCATTTTAAAATCAGTTTATTAAAAGTTATCATTGGGTCTTCATTGCCATTTTCCCCGTTTTGTATTCCTTAAGGCTGGGTATTTAAATATCATAAAAAGAAGTTATTTTAAGCCATTTTATAGAGTGCTAATGTGATTTTCTAATAATAAGTAGTTCCTTAAAAAGTCGTCATTTCATCGTCATTGCCATTTTTTCCCTTTTGTTTTCCTTAAGGCTAGGTATTGGCATCACTCTCCATCTCAAGGCATTATTAAAATTCGATTATCACGATGTTGTATATAAAAAATGTTGTTATTTTCCACAAAAGTTAAATTGGGGGGACATACAGGGACAAAATATTTTTTTTTTAAAGTAATCATGTAGAAAACGAATTTTCCATGAAACACTCAATAAATCAAAAACACGTCTTATTACTTCGTACTTATCCACAGAAAAATTGGAAAAAATCTAACTTGGCAATTTTTTTTAATGACAAAAAACGTTTTGGCGAATAAAATAACCATGGCGATGACGAATTTTCCTGGAGTTGACAACCCCACTAAAACACTCCCTGAGCTCCCAAATTTATTCACAGAAAATTTCGTCCAGATCTAATGAACCGTTCGGGAGATACAGGAAACGAACGAACGAACGAACAAACGAACGAACGAACGAAAGGAATTATTTTTTTATTAGTATAGATATATATACACAAACACACACAGACACACATATATATATATATATATAATATTATATATATATAGGTATATATACTTTGTTTCTTTTTTAAATGTTCCTCACTAACACTAAAATATAAATATATTATAGATTATGTGATGGGTATTGTCTTAGAGGGTTATTTTTTAAGCTGAAACGTTTCATTATGAATTAAATTTTAATTCATCCTAGTGGTATTTTTGATTTATTTTCAATTGTTTATATTTGTAATATGTATTGATTTTAAATAAAGTACCCATTAAAACAGCTTTTATTTCTTTTATTTTCTTTTAGTATTGAAATTAGAGAAAAAATGCAAATATATGTCAATTACTTCCCTTTCTTTTAAATGAAGCAAAAAAACTTAGTGTGCCGTGTTAATGTACATACATTGAAGTTGTCATGTGGGATTCATTCTCTTGTAATCAATGATAAAACTCTTGAAATAAAGTTTACTTTATGTTGCTTGTAAATATGTTAAAATGTGTGTGTGTGTATATAGAAAAATTTAACTCAACGAAAAATAAGCATGTTTACCTCGAGAAAAAAAAGTTATTTGCTTACATTTTATAAATACTTTTTAGAAAATGCTTATACTTTTAAAAGAGCAAATAGCTTTCAATGTAGATTTGTAAAAGTACAAAAAAGCTACAGTTTATAAAAAGTTTTTTTTTTTTTCTCCACGGTAAGATCTTTATTTAGCTTGAATGTATATATAAAAACAATAAACATGAAACTGAATATAAAATAGGAAAATTGTGTTAAAAATACATAACATAAATAAACATTTTAGTTTAAAATTATTTTCCTACTAAAAGATCTAAATATCTATAAACAAATAATACAATAAAAAAGTGACCAATTCAAGAGAAACATTAAAAAACTATAATCATTGATAAATAGAAATTATTTAAACTGAAAAAATAGAATATAAAAAAAACAGTCCTAAGCTTCGACGGTGAGTTTGTTGTGTAGTTTTAAAATCTTATTCAACGCTTGGAGATGTCGGGTAGAGTTCGAAGGGAAATAGCGTATTATTCTAAAAGCATATGTCCAGGAATCATCACAGGCATCGGGGATCTTAATTTCCAGGGCACAATATCTCGCTGCAGCGGATATCAAAATTGCTCTTAAGCTATTAACATCTACACACTTTATAAAAAGTTTTTAGCCCTTAGCAGATATAGCTGCGTTGCTTATGAAAACCTGGACCGATCTTGCAGCTTTCAATGGACCCGTTACGCCGTTTTTTTTGTCGAGGTACATTAGTCACCGCTGCGGCGTAGCCGACTTGTCCTATCATAAGACCTTTGGCCAATTGTCGCAAATATACTCCACGTGGGAGGTGGAGCGAAAGGCGATGAATCAGCGCCACACACTGTTTTGCTGACCGCACCACATTGGCCTCATGGGGACTGGTGGAGAAAGCAGCGTCAAACGTAACTCAAATGAGCTCAATTGTCCTGGATGTCCTCAAATCCACTCGATCTATTAATATGGTAAATTTTTTGACCTCAGAAGCCTTGGTCCTACCACCAATGAGGAGCTGCGTCTTGGAGGCGTTTATTTTGAGACCATTCCTCGTCGCAAAACGATAGAACACTTCTGTTCTTTCTGTTAGAAGTCTCCCGATTGTGGTGAGGTCGTTGGCCACATCCCAAATGCAAGTGTAATCTGTTGTTAAAAATATAACCAACATGCCTAGGACCTGACATTTATTCCAGAAATTCGTAAGAACTGTTTACCTGTTTTTATTCGAATAAAAATACATTTAAATAGGAGAAATGTTGTTAAGATTAAAATTTGACCTCATTTTTTATTCTAGGATCCTACCCTCCGATGATTATTGCCCTTGGGTTCTCGACCTTGATAAATTACTTTGACGTAATTATTTTTGCAATAAGGACTTAATATGTAAAAGTACTGTATCTATATCTTTGTGACAAGCTGTTTTTACGTTTGTAAGCACCAGAAAGATTAAAGGATTTTAAAAACTTATATGTAATTATTTCATTTTTGCACGCATTTAGTTAAATAAAACTCTTGAATTCCATAAAAACGGAGCAATCAATTTTTATACCGAATGGTATAAAATTTCACAATAATTGTATAGATAATTAAATATAATTAATTGAGCCAAAATCGGAAATTGAGCTGAAAATTACACACAATCAATTGTACCACATGTCGACAGAAAAATCATCATTATTGAGGAAGAACAAGTAAATGTAAAAAGCTCTCTTATATAGATCCCAAAGCAAAGGACTTCTCACTTCGTATGTCAAATTTCAAAAGCCAAAGCTGAGAGGTGCTTTTGAAAGTGTTAGAGGAAAACGAAATCTTCCTACATTGAAGACAGGAACCGATTTTAGGTAATGGAGCGTAAAAACAATTTGATGCCAGGCAATTCTCTCAAAGGCATCAGAATTACCAAATTTCTTGACAAAAGTTTTTTTCCTCCTATTTTTATCAACGGTAATATTGGAAAGGAGATTAGGCTGCACCGACCATAAACTTATTTGTATTCAAGTTAAAGAGAGAAAAAGCTTATAATTCCAGTTTCGTTAAAAGAGTACTCATATGGAACATGTTGTAAAATTCAGAGGAAATATAATATATTATTCAATCTTTGTTGTATAAAACACCCGTTTCTTATACGATTCGTAGATAGTATTTAGGTCAGATAGATCCTAATTGACAAAGTCCACCTCCAGCAATTTTTTAAGAGGGTAGATACGAAATATGTAAAAAATCAGCAGCTTTGGGTGGTCTTCCATGATTGATTCAGCAAGAAACGGGACGGAAGCGACACTATACATAACCAGTGGAGACATATTGGTCAATCAGTTTATGCAAAAAAAGATTTTGCTATTCCCTCACTTTATTATAAGTCATCAGATTCATTTGAGCCCACTTACTCTCTTTTTTTATCCATAAAATGCCAAGAATGCTCACTGAATAAACAACTTGGCAATTATGAATTAAAATGGATCTATTCAGAGATTAGAAACCCAACGGAAGTATGTCAGTTTTTTTAGAGTTAATTGCAAGTCCATTCAAATTTGGTATAGGACGAGAGTAGTATTTCAATCCGCTTTATTAGTTGTTTTTCTGAGCAGGCTTCTACAATAAGGGTTTCGTCCTTCGCATAGAGGTGAATCAGGTATATCACACCCTTAAAAATATACCAATCCCAAGTATTTCCAATTCAGTGTTCTCGAAAGTATATATATTGCTGACACAAATAAAAGAGGAGCTACAGAGCACCTCTGTCTGCAAATTTCTTAAGATGAATGAGAGGAGAGGTGATACCCTTCGGAGACGGGAAAGGTAAGCCATCGAACAATAGAGCCCTGATGGGATATAAAGACGTTTCGGAAGAAGTATTTTAACTGAAGAGACTTTTTTTTTTGGAAACTGGATCTGTCTCTACCTAATGTATCTGAGAACCGCATATAAAAAAATAGCAAGATATCAGAGGGTTTCCTAAAAACTTTATTAGCAACAATAATGTTTCTACTAGTGGATGTAGAACAATACTTATCACAGGGAAGATATTTATATTTAAGATAAAAAGTCTAGTATCAATGTCCAATTTTCTTGACCCTTCGGTTTCATCGATTTCGGTGACTCTGTTTTCGTGTAACATATCATTAATAGTAGTTTTAATATAAATTGAGGAGTCGCTAACATCATTCTCAATATAGCAATCGAGCTGCTTTACTTTTCTGAGACATGATATAACTCTTAACGATAACCAAATGTATCAATAGATGTTCCTTGAAGAATGATCAAATTTTGTCCTCTTACTAGGTTAGATCTTAACTTTAGAGATAATTAACATCTTCAAGAACCCGTTTTGGACTTTTGAAGGTGCTTTTATTTGGAACATGACGAAAGGGGATATCCATTATCTTACTGTCTGTTGAGGATTCGGATCTGAATTTTATTTTTTATTTCGTGAATAAGAAGACAAGGAAACAGTGCTAACTCTATCCTCGAAATTCGTATACTTCAGTGTATATGTATATATCATGGAAAATGTTGTTTTGATTTTAAAACTAACTGTAGCATAGACCACATAAACACAAAAATAGTAAATTTAATCAAATAACGTTAAAAAAGTGACATATTAACAATACATGATATTAGTAAACGACACTCCCTTGACTTTTCACATGGTAAATATTGTTTTCCTTTAGAGAGAACTGCAAGAACTCATATACCATCCTCTCCTTGGCACCTGAAAATGTGTTTTTAACCGCCAACATGACGACGAAGTCAATAAACTGTGCAAGTTTTATTATATTCTTTTAAACCTTCCTGATGAATGGCATAAAAAATACAGCAATCCTTGGTTAGCATCCACGATGATAAAAAATTCACTGCACAACTTCATATCTCGGGCAACCTGCTATTCTTCAGTTCTCCGTGCAAAAACTGCGGAAGGATATATAATTCAACTACAAACGCCTTTGTAGACTGTCTTCATGTTCAGATTTTGAAGAAGTTGGTAGCTGTAAATGTTAACGGACATAATAATATTGAGGTGCATGTAAAAGCATGTATACTGTTTGGAGTAATGGAAGGCCAAGCCCCGTTCGAGAATTTAAAGACAATGGAGTGTGCTTTATTTATTTTTTTAAATTTTTTTTTTGCCTATATGGTTCGATAGAATTGCATCCGAAAGGATATAAATAAGCATTATAGCGTTATAATTAGTCTATCGAACCTAGGATCTTATCAATGAGGTAGACCAAAAATGACCATCCCCTCTCGGGATTCGAACCTGCGCCCCAACATTGAGAGTTGAACACGCCTTAACACGCACGGCTATCGAGCTCCCTTCTTGTATATGTGTGCTTTATTGGGTGCTAAATCACTCATTGCGAGCAAACTCTGCAAAAATGATCCTGTGGACCCGGAGGAAATAAGAACCGTTATAATATCTTCTGCTGCTCGTTATTCGTCCTTCTCTTTGAAGATTCCTAACACTTCTGGTGCTGGATGGCAATATGCGGTGGATTTATTTAAGTTGTACCCCCATAGTTTTGGCAAAGTATTTTACGATGTTAAAAATATAATTAAATGTTATGAAACTTTTAAAATAATTTAATGTATTATGTTTTTAAGGTTTGTTTGTGTTTAAGTTTTAAATTTTTGTTGTTTTGATATTTTGGCATTGTTTGTTAATATTTTGCTGTTACATTTTATATTTTGATAGGCTACTCAGGCGAGGAATAATTTTATACTAGAATGTTTATTTATGTTATATATATAATTCCTTCCCCTAAATATTTTTGGACTGATGATACAACTCCAGCCATGGACAGCGATAGAGCTATTTTCACAGGAACAAATTTTACACGGTTTAAAATGCACGCCTTATATAAACATGAGGGGGGGAGAGAGAGTCAAGAGTGACGTCACCATCAACAATCGTCAAATAATAGAGCCTCCACTGATCATAATTGGGAATCTTTTTTTTTTTGGGTGTCATGAAAGCATTCTGGCCTAGACTTCAAACTTGTTGGAGATCCCTCGATCCCTTCCTTCCTCCATCCCTCCTTCTATCTTCCGGGACTCCGGATAAATGCCTTGGACACCAAGAAACGAGTCTCCTCCCAAGGATGGGAAGCTCTCTAACGAAGTCCGACGAGGGGTAGGACTCCATTCACGAAAAGGAGGGACGGGGAACTCTCTAACGAAGACGAGGGATGGGAAGCTCTCTAACGAAGTCCGACGAGGGGTAGGACTCCATTCACGAAGAGGAGGGACGGGGAGCTCTCTAACGAAGACGAGGGATTGGAAACTCTCTAACGATGTCCGACGAGGGGTAGGGCTCTATTCACGAAGAGGAGGGACGGGGAGCTCTCTAACGAAGATGAGGGAAGGAAGTCCTTTGACTGACGAAGACCGACGATGGGTAGGACTCCACTCACGAAGTCGAGGTGAGGGGAATGTGTCTCTTAATGGGAGGGAGGGAGGAGACTCGTTTCTTGGTGTCCAAGGCATTTATCCCGGAGTCCCGGGAAGATAGAAGGAGGAATGGAGGAAGGAAGGGATCGAGGGATCTCCAACAAGGTTGAAGTCTAGGCCAGAATGCTTTCATGACACCCAAAAAAAAAAAAGAATCCTACCCGAATTATTTCAGTCTTACAAAACTAATACGCCAACTAGGATTGGTAGATGTCGTTAAAAAGCTAGGGTCTGATCAGGAATACTCTTGGAGGATGAGAGATAAACAGTCAAGAATCGATCATGCTCTGATGACTCCTCAGTTGTCTTCTTGCACAAAAAGAGCCACTTATTCGTTTGTACCTTTTTCTGATCATAGGATGCTCAATCTAGAATTTTTTACAGCTACTGCAAAGAAAAGTTTTAGAATTCCATCCTGGGTTATTGAGTTAGACGAATATAAAATAAAACTGAAAGCAAGACTGCAAATGTTTTTTGATTATTCTCTTTCCTGTAGTCGGCTGTATAGAATTTTTTGTAGAATCGTCCGAGATACCACTATAAGCTTCATGAAGAGCAAAAAAAAGATTATGATGCAAATTCAGGATGACATTGAGTCTGTGATTAAAAAAAGAACGTTATTTTCTCGTCATTTAGTAACAGATGTCTCTAACAATTTGGCAATTGCTGAAGTTGCAGAAGAGGAAATGAGGTTAAAAGTAGAAGCTGAACAAAATTCACATTCACGTCGACAGTTTTTATGGCTTAAAAAAGAGGACTCAGCTAAGAGGATCAACAAATTAGTTGTCAATGATAAAATACTGACAGATTCTCATTCAATTCTTGGAGTGTTCTGTGAAAAATTTCGTAAAGTTTTTGAATATTCGAGGAGCTGTTTCCCTAAGCATAAGAAGATCATTTCTGGTTCTTTGTTTAGTCATGATACCATTTTAGATTATATAAAAAAAGAATTTAAGGACAATAAAGCTTTTGGTCCAGACAATATAAAGGGGAAGATTTTTACCTTATGTTCAGAAGACATTGTCCCTTATCTTAGCAAACTTGGAGAAGAAACGGAGACTAAGGGTAGACTTCCTTCTGCAGTTACTCGTGGTAGGATCGTCTTAATTCCAAAAAAGGGTGATGGTTCTCGAACAAATCATTGGAGACCTTTGACAATTTTAAACGAGACTTATCGTTTATTAGCAGGAGTCCTGGCTAAACACATTGAGCCAATTTTAAACAGAAAGCTAAAAAATGAACAAAATGGTTTTTTACGAAATAGACATATTTCAGATATTTCAAGAAATATCCAAGCTGCCATAGATTTGACTAGGGATAGGAAAACTTATGGAGCAATTATAGCAGTAGATTTTACAAAGGCTTTCGATTCTATTTATCACAATTTTATTTTACGAGCTGTTAGAAAGTATCTTCCCAGACGGTTTTTTAATCCTGTGAGAGCTCTGTTGTTCAATGGCTCTTCAACTCTTTGCATCGATGGAGTTCATAGTGATGCTATTGTTTTGGGTAGAAGTTGTAGACAAGGGTGTCCGGCTTCTCCCCTTCTTTTCGCTGCAGCCATGGAACAGTTTTGCAGATCCCTCATTCGGAAGTATGGGGGCTTTGGCGTTAGTTTTGGAGGGAAGAAACATTTGGTGGATTTTTATGCAGATGATGTGACTCTCATGGTGGAAGGCAATTCAAACGCCCAACTACATAAAAGGATTGAGATATTGCTCTCTTATTTTGGAAAATTCTCTAAAGCATCTGGATTGGAAATCAATGAAGAGAAGACTTCAATTCTACCAATAGGTCTTTGGTCCCCAATGAAATGTACTCAAATCTGTGGGTGTTGTGTGGTTGACAAAGTCAATATATTGGGCATTGATTGGCAGAGGGATGGGCCATCTGTCTCTAATTATGAACAGCGGTTCTCGAAAGTTAGAAAATGGTGCAAATCCTGGAGAAATCTCAATTTACAAAAAAGGATACTCCTATACAACACCCAGTTAATTCCTCAAATTTTATACGTGGCAACTGCAATACCTTCAGTAGCTGAAAAAGCGATTAAAGAGGAACAAAATTGGCTAAGGCTATTATTCAGTCAGAGCTATCTTCCGGCGCTCAGTTGGGCGGAGGGTTATCCTTGCTAGAAGTTATTTTACCGAAAATATATATAAAAGTTTTTAAGGACATTTTGTACAAACCCAATGTAGAGTGGAGAAATTTTATATGTCAGTCCAGTATTTTTAAACACCTAATGTTCGGCACTACTCTATCAAATGACTCAGTAGACCGAGTATCAAAGGAATGGGGGGCAGCTCAGAGAATTGTCTGGTCTTTAACACCTTGTTTTGATTCGAGCGGGATCATCGACATTATTCGTCAAAACTTCCAAAAGGCGCCCTTTTTTACAAACCTACCATGTCCGGATAGACTTGAAAAGACTGCCATTAGTGAAAGTGTGTTTACACTGCATGACCTGAAGAGAGACTCCATCTTCCATACTGGAAAGTTTGTTTTTCCTTTGAATAGATCTGCTGCCCATCATCTTCCTTTAACTCCTTGGTGTTTCAAATTAGTAACCAAAACAGATGAATGTCTTGATGCTCGGGCGATCCTAAATAACTTTAAAAAAGTTCTTCTTCTTCCTTCCTCATGGGATAAGGTGATTATGCGATCTCTGGTGGGTTTAATTGACAGTAGAACATTCACTTCTCAGTTCCAGATCTCTGCTGGGCTGCTTCGATTTTTTCGCCCCTGCAAGGACTGCGGGAAAACTTATAATGACAGTGTACACGCTTTTAGTGACTGTCCAGTTTTAGCTTTATTAAAATCTTTTATTATATTGAATCAGGATTTTATCAAAAATTTTAGGCCCAGCTTCCTTAATGGATTTTTACTTTTTGGTTTGCAACCATACACTAAGCCCATCTCAGTCGAAGGCAAAGCTATAAATGCTTCAATTTCTAACTGTAAGGCCTATATTGCCAAAAATTTGACAAGCTACACGCCAGTAAATGTTGACCATCTGAGGGCAATTTTTATTTTCGCTGCTGCGAGGTATTGTGCTCTTCGCTTACGAATCCCCAAAACCCAGGACAGTTCATGGAATTATGCTTTTGAAGTTACTAAGTTCTACCCTTCTCAATCTGCACGACATCTCCATACTTTGAAAAAGGTGCTACGATTTTACAAAAAAAATCTACTCCAAGGACAATGAAAACCGCAAGGAAAAAAAAAAAAATAATAATTTGACCTTTAATGTTTTTTTTTGCGTAATTTTATTCTTTGTTTTTTAGATATTGTGTTAGTTATTTAGATTTGTATGTATTTGTAAAGATATTTTGGCCTTTTAGTAGAAAATTTATTATAAACTATAATGTTTATTGTTGTTGTAAAACTTAAAATTTTCTATCACTCTTTTAGTTGCTTTAATGTGTTTTTTATGTGACTAATAAAGGCCTTGCTGCAGAGAAAAAAAAAAAAAGAGATTCCCAACTATGATCAGTGGAGGCTCTATTATTTGACGATTGTTGATGGTGACGTCACTCTTGACTCTCTCTCCCCCCCTCATGTTTATATAAGGCGTGCGTTTTAAACCGTGTAAATTTGTTCCTGTGAAAATAGCTCTATCCCTGTCCATGGTTGGAGTTGTATCATCAGTCCATATTTTTATTATATTTTGTTGTATCTTATATCTTAAAATATTTTAAGCCTCAATAAAAAATAATAATAATAATAACGTTTACGATACATCTAATGAATCAAGCAATATTCTCAAGCATATGAAATGAATGTGTTTTCTGAGTGGATTCCAAATACATGTTTGTTGTATGATTTGTCCATTTCCCTAAATCCCTTTATCTTCTCATGATACATTATGGTTTTGACTTTTTGTATTTACACAACCTGTTTTTCCTATCTTTATTAGCTTATACTATATTGACGTCAGGCTTCACAAAAATAAAGTAATAAACTTTGTGACATTTAAATCCACCCTTCTTCTTCTTGATAATCCCATTATATCAATAGTATGTATAAGCCTGTATGTGTATTATATAAAGAATATATAGTAGGCTTAAAAGTACACGATGAAAGGGTTAAGTCTATGGTATTCATTAGAATAGTGACATATTTTCCCTTCCACACAAAATCTCATACAGTGCACATTGTCTTTTCTGTGAAATCCGGACTACTTGTTAGCTTTTACTTCTAACCCAAATTAAAGATCCGAAAATATTTAAGTACAATTTAAGATTATATAACTAAGGAAAAATGTTCTAAAAGCGTGAGATTAAGCTTAAGACGTGTATATTTATAATATAGAAAATTAAGTTAAGGATGTGTACATAAATATTTCCTGAAATTGATGGATTCAACATTTTATTTCATTATTTCATATTAAAAAAATACATATAAGTAATGTAGGTCATTAAACAGAGTTATTGTACAGATCAACGATTAGAGTAGCGGCATCGGTGCACATAATGTATATACAAATTGTATTTATATAATTGTGTGCCGATGACGCATAAAAATTTGTAACAAGGGTATAGTACAATTCCCATGTTACTAATTTTCATTTTATTTGTTTATTTTTCGTTTAGCCAAATCTAAACATTTGTATGACTTAATGTTAATATAATCTTCTTATTTGTGTAAAAAACATATTATAGTTAATAAGGTTTATCTATATCATCTAAACTCTTTAAAAACTTTAAGTCCGAGTGTGATAGGAGCAACATTGATCATTCGTGCACTGCACTAAATAGTTGGTGCCGTTGGAGTGTCTATTAAGACATGCTATATCACAAGATAAACGCTGGTGAACCAGGAAAACCTCATCAAGCAAGCTGAATAAAATACTTATTATATTATTTGCCAAGAACCGAACAATGTACTGAAAAAGTGACGGAGTTTTTCTTTGAAGCAGTAACCTCTATTTTAGCTTTACATGAACACTGTTCATACGCATTGCATTTAAAATAATATATCAGAAGAATTATACCCCGTTTTGAGAATTAGTATTACATATATCTCCAAAATGACATTCCCTAGCAACCAACAATAGGTGTAGGCAAGCTATAAATTGAAACTTTCTTTAAAAGTTCTTACGAGCATATAACGTTACCCAAGTATATAAACAAGTTCAAAACGAGTGACAAGCATGACTGATATTCTTTGGGACCCAAATAATATGATCTGCAAAGAGCAAATGATAAAGAACAATGTTATTATCAAAGGTTTTGTTTGGTACTTCTTACAAACTAATTAATCAACATCATTTTCTAGTTTCATTAGTTTTTTTTCATACTTGGTTCGATATAATTGCATCCAATTTGAGATAAATAATCATTAAGGCGTGTAAATTAGTCTATCGAACCTATGACCTTATCAATGAGATTGACCAAAACTGACCTTCGAGATTGGAACTTGCTCCCCACGCACTGAGCTATAACACACTCTTAATATATTTTTTGCCAATTATTTTCGATAGAATTGCATCCGACTGGAAATAATAAGCATTAGAGTGTTAACATACGTATATCGATTTTATCAATGAGGATGACAAAAATTAACCTTCGTCTCCAACGTTGAAAGTTAATATAATTTACTTGGACTCTTCCACTTTCACTTATTAATATAACATAGTTAAGTAAAGCAACTTTTCAACCTCAAAGGAAGTGTTTATGTTTGTTTATTTTAATCATTTATGACGCAAAAGGATCATCGTTCTTACTATAGTTTATAAAAAGATAAAATAAAAACTGAGGAAGTGCATATTTTTTTGCTATCTTTCTACGTCCAAAAGATTCGATGTTCTTATATTATTCATGCTTCTTTTATTTCCATCAAAGACGCTCGATAAAAGGATGCCAAGTTGCTTTACTTATCTATGACGTAAGCCTCCAGTGTTGCATATTCTATATTCATATCAGCCTTATTTTTTATCTCACACTCCATGAAGCTTACTCACGTTATATTTTTTTATTGCATTATAAAGCGTATACATTATATTTTATGATCAACAGTATTGGTGATGATGGCTTTTCCTCCACACAGTTAATACATAATTATCAGGGCTGTTGGAATCTGGTAAATAAACTTTCTGGGCATAAACGACCTTTTAACGCATATAACGCATATTTGGCCTTTTTCTGCATATTTATCACATATTTTGAACAAATTTTGAGGATATATATATATATATAGTACAGAGTGGCTAGGCAAAATGTCCGGTTGATATTTTGATTTGTGAACTTATTAACTTTTAATTGGTTGCTTCTATGGAACTGAAATGTATTTGGCTTTAAGTAGTATATAAAAGGATCTAATTATTCAATATGGCCTCCATTGGCCTTCACGACGGCTTCGAGGCGGGCCGGAAGCGTTTGCAGGCATTTATAATGTGCTTCTCAGGGTAGTTGTCCCACTCCTTGATGATGGTGGCCTTCAGAGAGTCAAGATTGAGGTGAGGGGTCCGGTTGGTCTTGCTCTCAATTGCACCCCACCAGAAAAAATCTAGCGGATTTAGATCCGGGGATGACGGTGACCAGAAGTTATTCGGCCAGAAATGGGCCATATTGTCCTTGCAGAACTTTTGGTTCTTAGCCGCCATATGAGATGGTGCACCATCCTGCTGCCACACATAGTTTCCGGTGGGGTAGTTTTTTTTTAACCATGGCAGAACAGTATACCTCAGGACTTTGTAGTAGGCCTCGGAGGCATCTTCTTTCCGTCAGACCTGAATACACCAAGGACCATTACTTGCTGGGGATTCTTGGTCCTGAAGACTCCTTGGACATCCTCACGTTGCTTAGCAAGCCATCGATCATTTCTGCGATTGTAAACTTGGTCCACCGTGAAGATCTTTTCGTCTGAAAATATTTTGATGAGACACGGCTTCTTTTTTTTTTTTTTTTTTTTCTTCGACTTTATTGATATTTTGTGTAATTAAATATAATATATATAAATAAACATTTTAGTTTAAAATTATTACACAAAAAAAGTCATCACACATTAATCATCCACAAAGAAAACACATACAAAACAATAAAACAAAGTAAATGAACAAAAGTAAACATAACTTAAAATCAGAGTCTTTTGTAAAAACGTAAAAGTCGCTTCAGGTCGATCTTTGCATTCTCGGCGCAGGAAGGGAAGAATTTAACCAGGTCACCCGCGAAATTCCAACGTCCTGCCGAAATCCCTGGAATCTTGATGCCGAGGGCAGAATAGCGAGCCGCCCCTGATATCATAATGACTCTGAGGTCATTTTCTCTGACCAGATCTCCAGAGGCTAAGCGCTCCGCCAGAAGGCTTTTACAGCTTGAGAGTGCAAATTCCATGGCCCTCGTCTTGACAGGAGCCTTGCGAATATTCGTGGTGAGACCGAAGAGAATTAACGGAGCAATATGTTTGTCTTCTATGTGTTTAATATTTAAACTTATAAAGTCCCTCAAAATCTTGAGTAAGGGACATCCATAAAACGCATGGATGATTGAATTGTAAAGATTGCCACAATCCTTACAAGGAGTGAAAAAGAACACGTTTCCAGTGGAAATTTGGAACTGAGCGGTAAAGCGCTTTCCAGAAACAACTCTTTGAATGGAGGACAATATTCTACTCTTCCAGCGATTTGGCAAGTTTAGAGCTTTTAAGTAGTGAACCGCAATCTTATCAGCTTCTTCTCTTGCGTTCGAATCAAAACTCATCCTCACGTGCCAAGGAACAGGGGCAAGATGATAGGCTGCGGCTCTTTTTAGCTGAAAGAGGAACTTTCCACAGTTAAAGATTGATTTTTCTGATAGATCATGAAGAGAGATCACGTTTGTGGAAATGGCCAATCTTTCTAGTTGTTGTGGAGAGTCTAAATTTGTAAAAAATATTGTTTGTGGCTATTAGATCGAATGATATCAATGATGGATGATTGGCAAAAACTTGGTTTTCCTTTCCACAGAATCCTTTGAATCGTAGCGAAGACGGGTGAAAATTGTCCTAGAATGTCGTTAGAGTAGTCCGTGCCTAGAAGCAGCACAATGTAAGCCCAGCTCGAAGAAATATAAGCCCTCCACTCCACATCGGGGTTCTTTGTCAAGTCAATTAAGACTTTTTGATAAATTTTGGGGATTATTTTTGCGAGAACTGACAAACCTCCACCAAGCTGTGCCCTGGGACGTTGTAGAGAAGGTAAGTATTTCCTATAGAACAGTTTTTCCAGCCATACATTTTCCTCTCTGATAGCTTTTTCAGCGAGCCAAGGAACGGCGGAAGCTTTGTAAAGTATTCTGGGTACAATTAAGTAGTTATAAACTTCTACTCTTTTTTGTAAATTGAATTTCCTCCATCTGGGAATGTTGCAGTTCATAAAGTTAGATATACTTGCCCAGTTGGAATCCAAGGGGCCATTCCTCCCACAAGAGATGCCCAAGATTTCAACGCTCTCCTTGATGTTCAAGTCGAAAATATTTATGTTAGAATCCGGGAACCATTTTCCAAGTGGTAACACAACCGTCTTCTTATTATTGACAAGTAGTCCCGACCTTTTCCCAAAGATCCAAGAAAGTTAACAATTACTTGAAGTCGTTTGATGAGCTGGACTTCAGACTTGCTCTCTATGTATAAGGTTATGTCATCAGCATACATGTCTAATATGAGTTTTGACGACCCTAAGCAAACTCCAAATCCACCATATTTTTTGACAATGCTGTTACTTAGCTCCCACAGCCCCGCCGCAAACAGAAGTGGAGCAGAGGGGCATCCCTGGCGACAACTCCTCTTTAAATAGATGCTGTCACTCTCTAAATTGCCCATTGTAATAGTAGAAGTGCCATTGACTAGAAGAGCTCTAATTGGGTTAAAGTACCTTTTTGGTAAAAGTCTTTTCACCGCTCGCAAAATGTGTCCATGCTGAATAGTGTCGAATGCTTTAGAGAAGTCTACGGCTAAAATAGCCCCGTAGGTTCCTCTTGCATTGACAGCTTCAATGACGCATTGAATATTTCTCGAAATATCGGAAATCTTCCTGCCCTTTAGAAATCCCTTTTGATGAAGGCCGAGCTTTACATTTAAAAGGGGCTCTATTTCACGAGCAATGACGCCCGATAAAACTCTATAACTTTCATTAAGGATTGTTATAGGTCTCCAATTATTGACATCCGTGAGAGAGCCTTTTTGGGGATTACACAATCCTCCCCTTTGTTAAACGTTTTGGGAGACTTCCATGCATTTCCATACCCCTTCCTAATTCAAGGAGGTAAGGTGATACTAGGACACGGCTTCTTTTTCAACCAATTTAGGATGATCTTGCACCTATCGAGCCTCTTCTCCATCGCTGCTGCTGTCAATAGCTGTCTGTGGGTCCGAACAAATGATTGCAAGCCCAAATCTTCCTTGGCAGCCAGCTGGATTGTGCGCCTGGACACGTTGAACTCTTTTGAGAGACGGTTTAGGCTGATGGTGGGGTCCGATTCAACTTTGGCCTTAACTTCATTGAGAAAGTCGTCTGTCCACTTTTTGTTATGACCACCAGATCCAGGAGCTCTGTTGAAGCCTTTACCATCATTTTTGGCTTGCTGGATACGATGGACAGTACGGATATCAACGCCAACGATCCGGGCAATATCGACTTGATTTATTTGCGCGTCAATCAAATCGTGAATCCGTTGTCTTTTCGCTTGCTGAACACTCATTTCTGGTCTGAGAGATATTTTATATAGTTATAAATTGTAGCTATTTGTTTCAAAGCGTAGCTGATTTACTTGTTTTGAATTTTTACGTACGCTCTGCGCACAAGAAACAAACTTATTAACCGGACATTTTTGCCTAGCCACTCTGTATATATATCTATATATATATATATATATATACTTGGAGTACACGTATAATCCGGACTAATTGGATCGGTTATGTCGTCTTTGTTTTTTGAGATATTGCAACGCGCATATGTACGTTACTGCGCTTGCATCTTATCTATCTGCCAAAAAAAACAGATTGAAAATCAGTCAACATTTAGCCATGGAAGAGGAGAAAAGGCATGCGATGTTCGCTTCCTTCCGTGCCGGGAGGAGTCCAAAGGAGGTGATAGAGTTCTTCAACTACCCCAAGTCGACCGTCTACGACCAGTGGAAGGCTTGGAACTCTTTCAAAAAGAATGATGCTCATCGCAAAAAGCGTTCTCGGTCCCTGAGGGCCACCAGGACCGACGAGTTTGTCGCCGAGGTGAAGAGGAAGGTCAACGAGGACGGCAACAAGTCCTACGCCAAGTTGGCTGCCGAAATGGGCTGCTCCAAGCAGACCATCGCCAACACCATCAACAAGGACCAGGGCTACAGTTCGTACAAGAAGAGGCACAGGATTATCTTGACGGAGGGGACCAGGGAGTCCAGGAGGACTACCACTGGAGCCCGGACTTGTTGCCCCTAGCTCCCTGACTGCAACCCCCTCGACTATTTCTTCTGGGGCATGGTCGAGAACAAGACCAACAAGCACGCTCACAACACTCTCGACTCCCTCAGGGCTGCCATCGTGGAGGAGTTCGCCAATATGAAGAAGGACGTCGTCGCCAAGGCCTGCGGCCGCTTCAGGCACCGCCTCGAGATGGTCGTCGCCGCTGATGGGGGCTATATTGAAAAATAAATATCTATATATGTGTGCCTTTCATTTAACAAAAATTGTTGAAAAATATTGATAAATAAATAAGTTATCAAAATTCAAAATTTGTTTTAATTAGTCCGGATTATACGTTTACGCCCTGTATATATATATATGCGAAGTTTGAAGGAACTCTTCCTCAACATGATGCATGTCACTTGCATCTGTCACGCTCTCAACAAGGTGGCTGAATTGGTTCGTTACGAATTTCCTCTATTGGATGAACTGATCTCTGAGATCAAGAAGGTGTTTGTCAAAGCACCTCGCCGCAAGAAGGCCCTTGCCGCTTCCGGGCAAGTTCCTCCTGTCCCAGAGCCTTGCTTGACGAGGTGAGGAACTTGCTTCGAAGCGGCATTCTACTACTGAAAACCATTTCAAGGGGATTGTAGACTCTCAATGACAATAGCTTGGAAATCGTCAAAGCCAAGAAACTGTTCAAGGACCCAAAACTGCCGGTCAGCTGGCATTCATCAAGGGCAACTTTACTAAACTGGTACGCGCCATTTCAAGCCTGCAAGAGCGCCTTCCACTGACGGAGAGCATTGGAATCCTTCAGAGGGTGCAGATGCAGCTGACCGTTGAGTCCTTTGCCAGCAAGTTGAACAATGTCCTTTGAGAAGAACCCGGACTTCGAAAAAATTAAATTTACTCCATAATTTCGAAGAGAGAGACATTGGAGCTGAAAGATGATCTCAAATTGCCGTTTCTCTTCTAGTGCTCTCCAATTGCCTCTGTGGACTGCGAAAGGGTCTTCTCCAAAATAAAGTCTCTTTTGTCTGAACAGCGAACCAGACATGTAAAAGATATGCTCATTCTTCAGTGAACAATGATTACACTACATAATTTTTATTCATTTGTAATATACATTACTTTTTCACATATTAAAGCTTCTTTTGCTTATTTAACCTTTTTTTGCATATTTTTTAGCATATATAGTCATTTTTTCCCACATATTCTGGGCATATAGGGCATTGTTTTTGTTCCAAATTCCAACAGCCCTGATAATTATATACATTTAATCTATGAAACCCCACCTTTTCTAAAAGAAACTGACATATTTATCCTTTGCGAGCTCTCTTTCTTTCTCTTTGTAATTAATCATATTATTATTCATTTCTCATCTTTTATCTGTAGCATCCCTAACATCTAATAATGGTATAGCAACAACTCTACAGAAAGAAGGAGAAGACGAAACACACACACACTGTATTTTAAAATGATATGATGATGAATATAATATAAACCTTATTTTTATCCAAAAATACTTTTTACCGGAAAATATATATGTATATATATACATTTAATGGATCTACAAATATAATTATATCGATATTTTACTTTAATTACAACCAATAATCGATCCTTTCCATTACTTATAGTATTATTATTTTGTTACAATTAATATCTGAAGATTGCACATCAAAGAAAAGAAGGAAAAATCCCTTCAGTCTCTTCTAACACACACCAACTGTTTCACAATTTCTCAAGGCATAAAAGTGGTTTATAAATAATTTACAAATATCTATATCGATAGATAGATAATGATGATATATGTGATTATGAGCTTAAAGATAAAAAGAATAATCAGGGAGTTTGTGTGCTCATACATGCATACATACGAAAAAAGAAGACTTACACGAATATATCTATGCATATATATATATATATTGAAAAATGTCCTGCTCAAAGTCTGTGATATATAATTATGAGATCTATTATGTTCCCGAGCCCAGCACGATCGTATACAAATACGTTGAAAAAAGACTACTATTATTACGACTGTTCAAGATAAGAAAAAGTGTGTTTTTATAAAACGTGTGTATTTGCAAGAAATGAGAGGGAATAATTGTGCTACTCGGTATCTTTTCAAACGCAGCAGTCGAGGAGATTTCAATATTAATTGAATAACGAAACGAATCATACTCTAGAAATATAGAATATTTATTTTGTATAATCTTATCTGTCGATATATAAATCCTGACTCTCGTCTAAAGGAATAAACAGAAAACAGAGTTACCAAATGAAAAAAGTGATTTTTATTATTGAGTTTGCATGAAAAACATTTTATTATTATTTGATTGTCAAGGATATATACAGGATTAAAAAATGGTAGTTCTTGAGAACTCAACATTAAACATATCTGTTCGAGCCAGATTTTGTAGTTGGAGTGGTATTCGTTTATCGTCAGACAGATGAAAAAAAATATATTTTTTTAATAAAATAATAAAAGCATTCGTTTTATTCTCTCACGTTAAAATTATTACAATAAAAATATCATCTAAAATATGTATCAAATAGTAGAATTATGTTTAGAATGTCATGTAAAACACCTTAAAGACATGTCTTTAAAAGATCAAATATAAAACAATATAAGCCATCAATAATAAAACAGGTTTTCTTGATACGCTTCTTATCCGTCAACGGTTAGTGACGTATTGCTTGTTGTGTTAAGACTTCAGGCGTCATGAGTGAGGAGTGTTTGTAGTTTTTCCTCTGAGAAGCTGTCGAAATTCCCTCGTTGCGAACCCCACGAGTCCAACAACCAAGCGTCCTTTCCGTCTTCTCAGAGCATCCATAAAAAAAAATATTAACTTTGCCCCTGTTTATTAGCAGTTGCTTTAATGAACATAAAACAGTGATATTGGTCCCTTCAAAGGATTCAGAACTGACATGAATCGAGGTCATTGATAAGGTAAAATTCGGGTTCTTTAGCTATAATATTATTTTCTTTGAGTTGATGTTTACACTTGAACAAACGCAAGTGAGGTCATGTGTTTTTATTAAAGCGAACTGGCTTAATTATTATGAGCTCTTCATTTTTTTCAACCGATCATGTTCGAAAGTCCACGGTTGTTTTTCTTCGATATCTGACTAAAACTTTTCTATTGATGTTGATTGTTTATTGACAAAGACATTTTTAAAACTGGAACTCGACTGAGAAGAAACATTTGACCAACTCGAAGACGCAATAAATGTAATTAAAATGACTGCAAAGCAACATTGTAATACGAGGGCTGGTCAATAAGTCCGGGATTTTTATAATTTCCTGCCTTATAATTAGGTTAACAATGCGACTCCTGTCAACAAGCATCTGTCAACTAACTCCTGTTAAAGTTCGATAGTCTTTAAAGAGAAACAACTTTTGTGAATTGTGGAGAATATGAAGAAAAGTGAATTTCGTATGCTCATCAAGCACATTACTTTTTCGGACTAAAGCAATCTCTGAAACAAAGGCTAAGGCTTATAATTACTATGGGGACTCTGCAGCATCGGCATCAATGATAAAAAGTGGATGACAGGTTTTTGTTGTTGTCGTACAAGCACGATCGATGTAAAACGTTCTGCACGCCCATTAGAAGTCGCTACACCCGAAACAATTTAAAAAATCACAATATGGTGTTGGCCGATCGGAGAATGAAGTGCGGGAAATTGTGGAAGTCATTAGTATATCACATGGGTCAGTGGTTTCGATTTCGAAAGATCACTGGGGTATGAAAAGCTATCTGCAAGATGGGTGCCGTGTTCGCTCACAATTGACCATAAATGCAATCGTGCGACAACTTCGTTGGATTTGGCGCTGTTTAACTACAATAAGGACGAGTTTTTCCTTAGATTTGTAACAATAGACAAAACACGTTTTGTCCTTAACGCCACCAAGATCCAGCTCATGATCGGAGCCAACACCAAGAAAAGGATGTTGCGGTCTTCAAAGTCAACGTTGGGGGCGTCGAGGTGCACCCATCCAACGAAATTGAGTTTCTTAGAATCAAATTTGACACCTGCTTCACAACAGCATCCTACAACATCAACGTCGCAAAGGCAGCAGTAAAGCGGGTCGCACTCATCTCGAGGTTGGCCGTGCACTTACCAAGAGGAAAATACCTACGGCAGCTGGCCAAGGGATTGATGATTGGCAATATTTCTTACGCCGCCGCGGCTGTGACCATTCCTAGACTCGATAATGAGTGCAAGGGGCCAAATGGCGCGCACAACCATGTGCAGGTCGCCATAAATGACACCACCAGGAGCATCGTTGAATGTAAAAGACGAGATCACATCCACATCGGGGACCTTCTTGAGAGAGCAGGCCTTCCCTCCCTCAACGAGATGGCAGCCAGGCGATGGCCCTGGAAACCTGAAAGTGATTCTACTCCAACGACGGGGGCGGTGGTGTCAGGAAACCGATTGGTGATTTCGTCTTCCCCATCCCGAGGAGGCCCATGAGGTCCATCACTCTAGTGGCGTATCCACTTGGGAGGGAGACAGCTACTTTTGCATGCCACGCAATATCAGTGTGGAACATGTTTAAGACGACCTTTCACGCTGCCAGGATCACAGCTTGGATCATTGAACGCAGCGTCCCCACATAATCCATTCTGCATTGTCATTTTATTAATTTTGTTTGTTTTTCATAATTTTAATGTTTTTATTTATTTATTTTAGACTAGATACAAATGTAACTCATGTGCCCCATGGCAAATATATTCGAATACACACGTCAGAGGCCAAGCTGCAGCCAAAACAATGGGTTTTGCCGGGTGAAATCGGCGCCGAAGAAGGCCAAAGTGGGGGTTTCATCCAAAAGTCATGGCTACTGTTTTGTGGGAGCATACGGTTGTAATTCACATAATTTGCTTCAGAAGAGAAGAACAATCAATGACAAGTGTATACCAACTTATTGGACCTATTTCATGAGGACTTAAAGGAAAAAATGACTGCATTTGGATTTAAAAAAGTTATTTTTCATCAAGACAATACAAGAGGCCATAAGTGTGTTGTTTACATTGCGAAATCTTATATTATGAATTTCTCTCTCATTCGTCTATTCTCCAGATTTAGGCCCAAGTGACTGTTTTCTTGTTTCCGAACCATAAGAAATGTCTTGGTGATATTTTATATTTTGAGGATCGAGTAACCTTTTTTTTTGGAAGGGATAAAAAAATTGGAGAAACGTTTGACTAAGTGTATAGAGCTCAAAGGAGACTATGTTGAAAAATAAAATTCTTTTATCCAAAACCCTTTGTTTCATTTAAAAAGTCACGGACTTATTGGCCAGCTCTCGTAGAATACTAGGAAATAGAGGAAAGGGAATCTTTCAATAAATACCATTGATGTCGTTTTCTAATTAATCAACAAAACCGATTATCTGAAAAAGTTGGTTTCATGGCATCATTGAATTTTATTTTACATTTTATCTATTATTTATATAAACATGAAATAGGTCAGCCACATGTTTGTAAAAAAAATTAGGGTTTAGTATTTGTGAACTCGGAAGATTTTCATTTACGCTCGCATTAATGCGTCTTAATACACGTGTGTCAATTCAATCATAGATATATTTTGCTTCCAAACAACGAAATATATTAACGTGCAACTATTTTTTCACCAATTATTTATTCCTGAAACAATTGATTTGAATGTTTTATTTAGCACTAGATCGACCGTCAAATCATTTTGATATCATATTATTTTTAATAACTTTACTTCGTTACTCATGCACTAGGATCTTGACATTTTTAACCTTAAAAATAATTCTATTTAATTTGAATCATATTTTTTTAAGTAATACTGTACACTACCTTAGCAACCAGTGGTATCAATTTTGATAAACTCAACAAAAGCTTTTGGGCAGTCCCAAATATTAGTTACAGATAGTTGGAAAATAAGTTGGGACATGTTAACCTTCTTATCTTTATCTACTTCAAATGTATTTATACTCTGACTATTCAATGGATAATAATTATTGCGAATCCATTTATTAGTTAGGTGATTACTTATATCCTTTTCAACCTCATAGACTCAAGTAAAAGTATTTATTTTAAATATATATTTCATTTGATATGCATGTGTTTCTTCTAATTTTATTCCAAGACTATTTATTTAAATATGTCTGTTTATACTCGCACAAAGATAAACAATAACATTATACATTTCTTAGTAAGACTAGAAACACAAATTACTAACATTTCTATTTTAAAAATAATGAATAGTGTTTAAAATATAAATAACTAGAGGCATGTATACACTCAGAGAGTGTGTACCTCCGCCGATCCCCACACATTTCCATTCAAACATTCTCCCTTTCACACGCCCGATTTTCTATCTCTAATCATTGTTTCAGCTCATTTTGCATATTAAAAAAGCACTCAGAGACGGGAAGAGGAAGAAGTTTAAGCTACGTCACTGGGTTAACATAGTCCTGAGCTGATATATGAATAATAATACGTCAATGATTATTTTTTAGCGTTTGTTCTTTCCTACTCCCTGAATAGAGACCCCATTTCATTTAGTATTTTGCTCATTTTGCAAATTAAAAAAACACTTAGAGATGCCAAAATTTTATCACTTGTTCCTTTTGGCCTTTCCACAACTCCACATAGTTTCATTTGAATCTGTTCAGTACTTTTTGAGTTATCCTGCTGACAAACAAATAAACAAACCAACAAACGCCACTGAAACAATACCTCCTTCGGCGGAGGTAACAATCCGGAATCATAGCACTTTAACCATGGCTTGATTACCATATTCGGTATTTTTCTAGTTTACTCACATTTCTTCATATTTTCCGCATATTTCGCGTATTCCCTTATGTGAGATTAAGAGGACATGTGATCGGCGCTGGCGCTCATTTATTCAATATAACGCGGGCAGGCGCTTCTCCTATACACACACACGCTACTCGTACCGCCTAAATTTTTGCTGGACGAATCTCTTCCTCGCTTTTCTCTGTCTACATCGTGTACCCTCCTTACATAATGTCGTACCGTGTTTGTTCTCTTTTCTTCATTTTTTATTGTTTTTAACAAAAAAACTTGGAAACACAATTAACTCGCCCCCCTTTTCCATCCTTTTGATCTTTAGGTTACGGCATTGATATCTATACACACACTTGTCATTTTTCAACATATTTAGCAGCCTTTGTTCCAGATTTTTGGCCTTTGTTTAGATCATTTTGTACACCAGATTCTCCAAGTCCCAACGATGATATTTGTATATCCCCTAAAATAGCTTTATATTTTTTCTTTCTCTTTAATGGAACCTATACAGTATACACCATATCCATAAAATATAATAGCAGAATTCCCAAAGAGTTCCATTACAATTACTCTCATGCCTTGTATAAGATTTTTTAATGGAAGCACAAGTGACAAATAAATAACAATTTATATCCCTTGAAAGCAGTTCTTTTTATATAGTTTTTTCTATCAAAATATTGTCTCTCAGAGGAATTTGCCTTGCTTTCGAATTCTCAAAGGTTCTCTATAGAATAAATATCCATTTTGAAGAAGAAAATAAACTTACTTAGAAAAACCATAAAGAAAATCAACAGCTTCTAAAACTTTTTATACAAAGAATATATTGATCACATACACAAAAAATACCTACCATTTGGGAATTCTTTAAAAATTCAAATACATTCTTAGTATAAATAACTTAAGCTGTTTTGATTATTTTATCGATGAAAGAAAATACACATCATGGTATTATTTTTTTACCATTATTATATGTATGTCTACTACTAAATTGAATATTGTGAATCCTATAAAATACCTTAAATATGTTTAAGATATGTAAAGAATGATAAAAAATAATAAAGCAAACCATTTAAGAAGACTACTCATTTTAACAATGATTGTTGCACTCTTGTCTTATTTTGAAGGAATACGTAAACAATTCAATCAAAGTAAGTTTCACAACTACATACTACAAACATTTGTTAAATTAATTATACTTTGATGAATTGAATTAATTTCATATTTTTCAAATATTCTATGAAGTGAACCTCGGCATTTGTATGGGGAATTTTGTTTTGAGTCTAAAACAAGGTTGCGTGGTGTGTAATTTAGAATTTATTGCGAAGTACCTTCTGATTAAATGAAACATATATAATGCCACAAAAGAAAATGTGGTTATCAGGTTCGTTAGGACCACCAGCCTTGTTCTGCGTATTGTATTTTTTCAGTCTTTTTTTTTTCATTAACAGCTTCGTCCTCGGGAAAAAAGGAACCAATTTGACAAGAACCATGGATTTTTTTGTGATTATTATATGAAGGTACAAAATATAAAATATTTTGCATTAAAGATCTCGCTTGTAAACTCCGGGAAAATAAGAGGGAAGGAAAACGTCTTCTTATTCTGTCTGACAGTCAATCAGCGATCTGCAGCTTGAACATAAAGCCTGGAGATCTATTAAGCTCAGAAGTCTCTGCGATGTAAAAATACCATACAGACTTCTAATTGCGAAGTTACCGTAGCATGGGTGAAGGGACATAACAATAATACAGGGAACGAATTCGCCGACGCATCCGCCAAGGAAGGAGCAATGAGAGGAATCCCTACTACGATTTCTACGTTCATGTGCCAAGTGAAAACTACTATGAGAAGGGGTTCTCTGAAGAAATGGGAACTTCATAGCGGGTGATCAATAATTGCCGCCAAATAAAATTATCATAGCTGAGCCCTAAAATCTTCCAGTATAAGCATCATCAAATTTCTGACATCGCGGCATTGGCCAGTGGTCATATAAATTTCAATCGGCATCTTGTAAAATGGGCAAAATTATGACAGCCCTCGAACAATACTTAGAATGAGGGAAATATCCAACGGGATTGATGGGAAAAACGTATTCTGGAAGAATTAAGAACATTTAACTAATTTGTAAATTTAAATTATACTAAATAATAAACGGTTTTGCTCCTAGAGGGTCTTTTTACCGATTGAAACCTGATTGAGTTCCGGTGAGGTGGGGATGCTCTAGGAGCTAAACAATCAAAAAAATTGTTTCATGGTGATTCTTGTTAGTTTACTTTTATTTGATCAATATTAACCTATGTCTTACCATCAATTTTATTATTTGAGTAGATTGAGATTTAAATGATTATTTCTGGGTATTTTTAATGTGATCCTTACCTTGATGATTTGCATGTTTTTTTGTTATAAAATTCTTTATTTTGTTATCTAAAAAACGAGTAAATAAAATACAAGAAGGGAGCTCGATAGCCGTGCGTGTTAAGGCGTGTTCAACTCTCAATGTTGGGGGCACAGGTTCGAATCCTGAGAGGGGATGGTCATTTTTGGTCTACCTCATTGATAAGATCTAGGTTCGATAGACTAATTATAATGCTATAATGCTTATTTATATCCTATCGGATGCAATTCTATCGAACCATTTTTTTTTTTAGTTGAAAAGAATTTATTGCTGTTTCACATTATACACATATGCATTACAATATAGAACAAAGATATAAAACAATACACACATATATAAAGCAAATGAACACGACCACACAGAGGGGTATATGTGTTACTACAGCAGGAGTTGATCTAAAGTATTATACAATATTAAAGTTATCACTAATTATTTTTTCCATTTTTGAGCATTTCATAAATTTAAGGATACGTAGGTCTTCATCCTCTTCTTGCATGAATTGATGTCTCTCATAAGAGAGTGATGGGCATCTGTTGATTAAGTGGTCTGCGCTTTGTGGCTCTTCCATACAAATATTGCAGATTCCGTCAATATTTTTCCATTTACTTAGATGAGCCAAAAATGGTCCGTGGCCTGTATAAGCTTGAACAAGAAGACTCATGTTTTGGCGCGACAGTTGAGTAGTCTTGGATTTTGGTTTTTTTAACATGCGATGTGTGTGCTTCATTAGTTGATCATCTTTGTATCTACTACACCACTCATAAAAAAAGAATTCATGTATCACCTTCTTTATGTAGCTAGGAGGTGCTCCAACACTCAAACGGCTCTCACTTTCGATACCTTTTTTTGCTAGGTAGTCAGCATATTCATTTCCTGTAATGTTTGAATGACCTCTACACCAATCAAGTTTTATATTAATGTCACATTTACCAATGTTTAGTGTTTCTTTACACTTTTTTACAGTTTCACTCTTTGTGAGAGGATTCAGAATAGCAGCAATTGCTGATTGAGAATCCGATCGAATTATCACGTTTTTTGATGGTTTATCTTGGTTTAGTAGAGCTATCACCGACTGAGTGATTGCAGTGACCTCCGCTTGGAAGACTGATGCTTCGTTATTCAATGATACAGAGGATTGATGAATAGACACATCACCACGAGTGATAGTCCATCCCGCTCCTGTGCATCCCTGCTCATCTTTAGATCCATCGGTGTATATAATTGTATCTGGGTGTTCAACGTTGCAGTTGTCAACCCATATGCGACAACCAGTGATATAGTCATTGACTTGATTCAGTTTTAGTTTGTCCAGTATCTTATCACTAAGAAAACGATGTCCTCGTCGCCTTGGGAGATTGCCCACTCCATCCCATGTATCACGGAGAGTAAATTTTGTTCTCCATCTTGACTTTGTTGCATGTTCTTTTATATAGAGGTCGAGAGGAGTTATCCCTAGCACTGCCTCTAATCCTGATGTCGGTGTTGAGCGAAGAGTTTGAGTCATACCCAGAAGTACTTTTCTCTGAATGCTTTTTAATTTCCTGATTCCATCTTTCTTCGCAGTAATGGAGTGCCCCCATATAAGACACCCATATGTGATGATAGGTCGTATCATAGCTTCATAGAGCCACAGGATTTTATCAGAGGTTAGTCCCCATTTTTGCCCTATTACTGCCTTTGCCATATTCCATATGCGGGAACACTTTGCAGCTTTTGCTTTGAGGTGTTCGGTCCAAGTTAGTCCTTGATCAAAAATAACACCCAGATACTTCATTTGTGCTTCATACTCCATACCCATTCCAGCGATATATAACTGCGGAAAGTATTTAGATCTTAATTTATATGCTTTTGAGAAGACAATAGCTCTTGACTTTGATGGATTAAAGGTCAGGCCGTTTGTTGCTCCCCATTTTAAAACTATATCAATTGCATCTTGCATTCTATTGACAAGAGTACTTGGATGCTTACCACTAATTAGTAAAAGGATATCATCTGCATAACCTATAACTTGAACCGCATCCTCTTTGAACTCAGTCAAAAGGGTATCCATGATCATGTTCCATACCACTGGAGACAAAACTCCCCCTTGAGGACTGCCACGCGTTGGTTGAACACTGAACTTTTCACCTTTTAATTCAGCGGTTACTGTTCTTGTATTTAGAAGTTCCATGTACCAAGATGCGATACATTGTGGTATTCCAAGTTTTGTCATTGCTGTATTTGCTGAGTGAAATTGTATGTAATCAAAGGCACCAGTGCAATCAAAACTGACTGCAAGTGTGCACTGTTTTTGATATATTGATTTTTCGATTAAGTCAACTGCTTGTGACAAAGCTGTTTCTGTCGATAGGCCCTTTGTGTAAGCATGTTGCGAATGAAGTCTAGGGATAATTTCTTCTACTTTCCATTGTACAATTCTTTCGAGTCCTTTAAGGATGTAGTTCGAGAGTGTGATAGGTCTAAATGACTTTGCTGAGCTATAGTCATCTTTGCCCGGTTTTGGCAGGAATATAACTTTCATTTCTTGCCAAATTTTGGGTGTATAACCAGTGCTTAGAATGATTTTGTAAAGTTCCGAGATGTAATTGATTAGGTGGTCTCCGAGTTGTTGTAGTACAATTGGCTTAAGCTCGTCAGGTCCTGAGCTTTTATATGGTTCAAATGAGTTGAAAGACTCTCTGACCTTGTTACTGTCTACAAAATCAATGTCAAAATTATTTACTTCCAATAATTTATTATTAGTACTATTCACTCTGCAGTCAGGAAAATGAGTTTCCATTAATATCCTTAGAGATTGAGCTGGTGACTGTGCGTAACTATCACCTGTTTTTAGGAGACCAATTGAGTCTTCAGTGGGTTTTTGAACTTTGACCAACTTTGCAATATCTTTAGCACTCTCAGCTTTGCTGCAGAAATTTCTCCATGAGTCTTTCTTCTCTTTTCTGAGTGCTGTGCGATATTCATTTTTTGTTTTTAGGTACTCTTCCCTGTGTACACTATAATTACGCTTAGGTTCGAGCTTGTTGAGTTTATTTCTCAGACTGGCTAGATGCTTTGTCCACCAAGGTACTGATTTTGTTTGTATTGTCCTTCTTAAAGGACAAGTATTGTCAAGTGCCTTTATTATAATATCATATAATGATTCTGCACATTGATCTATCACGTTGGAATCCGGAAGTATTTCGGGTAGAGACGCATTTTCTAAGTGGCGTCTAAAGTTATTCCAATTAACTCTTTTTAAGTTTCTTGACTTTTTGGCGATTGGTTTGTATTTTCCAAAGTTAAAAATTATGTATCGATGATCAGACATGGATGGTCGTAGATCTACGTGCCATCCTTTGATCTCAAACTTTTTAAAAGCATGTTGGTTCATTATTGTAATGTCAATGACTGAACTTGCACGTTGTGTGACAAAGGTAGGCTCGTTCCCTTTATTCAATACTATAAGATTATGTTCATCAATTATATTCTCAAGTATTTCTCCTCTGGTGTCAATACATTTGCTACCCCAAAGATGATTATGAGCATTAGAATCCATAACTATAAGAAGAGGCTTTTGTTGATGTTCACAATGCTTAAGGAGACTTAACATTGTTTTATTCTCTACTGATTGTAGTTGATCGAGATAGATTGCACATATATATGTTATAGATTCGTCTATTTTAAGCATACTGTGCAAACATCTTTGTCAGAGAATTCTGGGACAAACCATGCATTCAAATGATTGGCAGTTCTGATACACGCTCTTGGTTTGGTTTCAGACTTACTATGAATTGTATATCCTTTTAGTGTTAGACTTTTTATTGAACCATTATTCAGATATGGTTCTGTTATTAAAGCTATTTGTGATGTTCTCAGCTTTAATTCTGAATTAGCTGCTTTGCTGTGTTGTGTATATATAAGAACAACTAATCATTTTTATTTGTTTTATCTTTTGC
>CP045896.1:5524258-5551522 GCA_013387185.1 Caligus rogercresseyi
TATTAGTACTATTCACTTGCAGTCAGGAAAATGAGTTTCCATAATATCCTTAGAGATTGAGCTGGTGACTGTGCGTAACTATCACCTGTTTTTAGGAGACCAATTGAGTCTTCAGTGGGTTTTTGAACTTTGACCAACTTTGCAATATCTTTAGCACTCTCAGCTTTGCTGCAGAAATTTCTCCATGAGTCTTTCTTCTCTTTTCTGAGTGCTGTGCGATATTCATTTTTTTTTTTAGGTACTCTTCCTGTGTACACTATAATTACGCTTAGGTTCGAGCTTGTTGAGTTTATTTCTCAGACTGGCTAGATGCTTTGTCCACCAAGGTACTGATTTGTTTGTATTGTCCTTCTTAAAGGACAAGTATTGTCAAGTGCCTTTATTATAATATCATATAATGATTCTGCACATTGATCTATCACGTTGGAATCCGGAAGTATTTCGGGTAGAGACGCATTTTTCTAAGTGGCGTCTAAAGTTATTCCAATTAACTCTTTTAAGTTTCTTGACTTTTTGGCGATTGGTTTGTATTTTCCAAAGTTAAAAATTATGTATCGATGATCAGACATGGATGGTCGTAGATCTAGTGCCATCCTTTGATCTCAAACTTTTTAAAAGCATGTTGGTTCATTATTGTTATGTCAATGACTGAACTTGCACGTAGGCTCGTTCCCTTTATTCAATACTATATTATGTTCATCAATTATATTCTCAAGTATTTCTCCTCTGGTGTCAATACATTTGCTACCCCAAAGATGATTATGAGCATTAGAATCCATAGCTATAAGAAGAGGCTTTTGTTGATGTTCACAATGCTTAAGGAGACTTAAATTGTTTTATTCTCTACTGATTGTAGTTGATCGAGATAGATTGCACATATATATGTTATAGATTCGTCTATTTTAAGCATACTGTGCAAACATCTTTGTCAGAGAATTCTGGGACAAACCATGCATTCAAATGATTGGCAGTTCTGATACACGCTCTTGGTTTGGTTTCAGACTTACTATGAATTGTATATCCTTTTAGTGTTAGACTTTTATTGAACCATTATTCAGATATGGTTCTGTTATTAAAGCTATTTGTGATGTTCTCAGCTTTAATTCTGAATTAGCTGCTTTGCTGTGTTGTGTATTTATATAAGAACAACTAATCATTTTTATTTGTTTTATCTTTTGGCTTGTTTGTTGTACTTGGGTAAAGGATCTCTGCTGCATCACAGAAAAACCTGTCTATTTTTCCCTGTTTTTAGTGCCTGTAGATGTTTTTTTTATGGATTATACACGTTTGTACTTGAGTGTCTGAGGTTTTTTTGTTAATTGAAGTTTGATCACTATTGTGGTCCTTACCACTATTTCTGCCTGAATCAGAAGTCTTGTTAATGTTTTGACATGGTTCTTTTGGACCTTCCGCTGTTCCGTGTTGCCCTTCTTTGTCACTGTCTCCCTCTGTTCCTTGATGTTTGTCCATTAGTATAGCTTCCTCATCCTCAGTTTCTTGTGCGTTTCGAGGGTCACTTATTCCACTCGGGTTCTGACTCTGAAGCTCCTCTTTGTCCTCATCTTCTGTTTCTTGCTCAGGTTGTACAATTGTCGCCTTCCGAGGGTCTTGGAATCGTACTTTTCCTGCAGAGGCTATACGTAGGGTACAATCAACAAGTTGCATGTCTTTCAATGCGGTTGTGTCAACAGATAAATGTAGAACTTTCCCTGTCTTAGTCATTTCTGACCTGGTAATTTCTACCTTACCGTTGATTTTTAGAGTTTTGCATTGGTGAGAGATAATGCGAGTGAGTACTTCGTCCGCAATGTTTCCAGTTACCCTTCTTATGAATCCTGTGAGACTCGCCTTTTCTTTCCTTTCCTCCCTCATTTTTTCAGCTTCAGCCCATGAAATGGGTAGGAGAGGAGTTGATTTAGCGACAATATTCCTGACATATCGGCCAGAAGCATCATCATTCACGTAAATAGCAGCTCTCTTGTTGGTGTATCTACGCCCTTCAAAATTTGGTATCCACTCATCACCCGGAGAGGACAGGCGGCGTACATAATCCGTATCCAGGATTTCAATGGCTTTGTGCCATTCGACCAATGAAATGTGGTTACCGTTTTTCCTTGTGAGAACAATTCATTTGCCTCTTTGGCAATTTGGGCGTACAAAAACACTTTTTTGGGCCTGGGTTTTACCCCTTCTTTTTCCGTGTTCCTTACGATATCCTGAGAGTTTTGGCATCTCTTTGGAGGAGGAGTTTCCTCTGTGTGGCCTTCTCTGCCGCGCTTCATTTTTGTGTCTTTATTAAAGACGGTGTTTTTCTGTTCGTAGACAGTTTTTTTGGCGAGGAGCCTCTTTCAGATCCTCTTTTTGGCTCTTAGATTGAGCCTTAGTTCTTTTACCCCACTTATTGTAGGTAACTTTTTCCCAAACCATGGTGTTTGGATTGTTATCTTCAGGTTCTTCCATAGCTCTTCCTTATAACACTTCTTATATAGACACTTAATATGAGACTATATTAAATATGGTTGAGGTTGAGCGATAACGGTAAGAAGAAAGTTCCGTTCCTTTTTTCTATACCTAAGATTACTAATTATAACAATAACAACAATGACTTAGCCAAAATTAGGATTGTCCAACGATTTTCAGTCCGTGAAAAACAGAGATTCCATCAACTAAGGCCGAGTCCAAGGCTGGAGGCAGATGCAGGGGGCTCTTGTAACACTTTTTAGTCCAGTAAAAAGGTTCAAGAATACCTCTGATCCCCTGAAAGCGATATATTTTCGAGAGCGACACTGATGACGTCTTATCCAAGTACATAGGTAAGTACTTTTAACTACCTTGGGTAAGTACAACTATCGAACTATCGAACCATATAGGCAAAAAAATACAATAACAGATAACAATAAAATAAATATGAATATTTTAGACAGTTGTGTTTTATAAAAAGCATAATTAAACATTATAGAACAAAATTACTATCTAAAAATTATAACCTTATATAAAATGCAAAAATAAATTTTTCCGTAAAAAGCGACGATGACTTTTTAAAATCTTCTTTAAAGCATTGAAATGTTCTGCTGCCATTGATGGCACATAACGAATTAGGTCTCCAGTCTACTCCCACGAAGAAGATCCTGCGTTGGGAACTCTTAGAGAAAGAGCTGAATAACGTACTGCTGCCCCAATGATGATTGAGCGTAGGTTGTCGACCTCTAAGTAGGAGTTCGCCGCGATTTGTTTTGCAATTAAAGATTTAATATAGTTCAAAGCAAAATTTATGGCCTTTTGATAGGTGGAGCATTTCTTTTTAATTTGAAAGCACCAAAAAGTACAAAAGCACTTAAAGTACCGGGGGGGAATCTCTTTACTCACACACACATTCATTTTAACAAACTTTTTTACCAGCTTGAGCACGGGGCAGTCTAGGAAAGCATGAAAATGTCATTGTTTAAACGCCCACATTTATTACAAGGCCTAAAAAACTTTATTAATAGTCCTGAAATTTGTAATTGTGCCGTAAACTTTGATGCATCATTTATGCCCTGAGTGGAGTGGATAATTCTTTGCTCCCATGAAGGAGGCAGACAAAGAATATTAATAAACTATGGGATATTGACTTTGCACATTCAAATTTATTTTAGGAGTATTCAATTTTAAAAACCAAGGCTTAGCAGGACAATAATTATTAACAGCACGAGAGAGAGGAAAACGGAACCTAGCTACATTTAAAACGGAGTCGAAATTCAAATCATGAATGGTAAAAATCTTATGATTGAGAGAAAATCTCTCCAGAATCCTAAGATCACCAAATCTCTGAAGAAATGGTTTGTTTTCTTTATTTTGGTATAAAATATCAATAATCGTATCAGAATAGAATTTGGGCTCTGACTTCCAAACCAATCTCTGAAGCGAAGAAAATATTCCAACTTTGAGTTAGTTACGAGTGATCCCATCTGTATCCAATTAAAAAATTCTGAGGACGTATAATAAAACCTCCACTCCACTTTTGATTTATTTATCAAAGAACCCCGACGTTGAGTGGAGGGCTTTTATATCTTCAAGTTGGGCATACAATGTACTTTGTATTGGCACGGATTTCTCCAACGACATTTTAGAAAGGTTTTCCCCTTTTTTGCAACAATTCAGAGGATCGTTTGGATTGGAAAACCAAGTTATTGTCAATCCTCAATTATTGACATCATTCGGTTAAATAGTAATAAAAAATATTTTTTTAAGAATTGGATGCCCCACAAAAACTGGAACAGATTGCTTTATCATCAAACCAGTACTCTCTACATGATTTATCAAAGGATTCAATTTCAACTGCGGAAAGTTTATTTTTTCGTTGAAAAGAGCGGCTATAATCATCTTGTCCCCGTCCCATGGCACGTGAAGATGGACTTTGAGTCCAATGCAAGTGAGGAAGCGGACAAAATTGCAGATCTCTACATGAGAGAATTAAATTTGTCTGAGTGTTGGAGGAGAAGAATCTTGTCCTCTATTTCTAAAATTGTGTCCGGAAAGCGATTTACGGCACAATTCCAAATATCCTCTAGATCCTTGTTCTTCTATACTCCATGTAAGGATTGCGGAATATTTTTAATTAAATTATTCATGCATTTTATGGTTGTCCCTTCCTCAAGATTTTGAGAGAATATATAAAAATTAATATAAATCATATAAAAGACGCACATATAGCTCCTATACTACTCTTCGGTCTTTCGACCTCGAATCTTCACAAAGCTTCTGCCAAGACGAGAGCTATGGAATTATCTCTCTCCAGCTGTAAAAGCCTACTGGCCGAGCACTTAGCCTCGGGGGATCTCATCAGGGAAGAAGATCTGAGGAGGATCTGAATATCTGGGGCAGTTCGGTATTTTGCCCTCAGCATCAAGATTCCATGGACGTCTGGAGAGCGGTGGAAGCTTGCTGGAGAGGTGGTGAAGTTCTACCCATCCTGCTATGTGAATGCAACGAAGGACCTCAAAATGCTTTTACGTTTTTACAGAAATAATGATATTCATTGTTTTGATTATTTTATTTGTCCATTTTGTTAAGTTTTTTTACATGTTTTACCGTTGTTTATTTTATTTTTGTGATTAATGTGATATGACTTTTATTTTGTGTAGTAATTTTAAACTAGAATGTTTATTAATATATGTTATCATATGAAATTACACAAAATATCAATAAAGTCAAAAAAAAAAAAAAAAAAAAAAAAAACTCCACTCTCTGTTATGATAAACACCTATCTCAGCCACTACTTTGCGATAATATTTTGGTAAAATATTCCTAAGGAGGCACAGCCCTCCACCAATGCAGTTTTTAGGACGTTAGGATTTTTGAAAGAGAGAGTTAAGCCAACGTTCTTCTTCCCCTAATGCTAATTCAGCCAGAGATGAGACAGAAGTAGCCCTATATAAAACAAGAGGAACAACTCTAAAATTATATAGATCAATTATTTTTGACAAAGAGAAACCTCGCCGCTACCTCAATTGTCCATATTTCTTAGCACTCATTTGGGTCCAGTTTCTATTTGAAATGCCATTTGTTGTCCACACAATGCCCAAGATATTGACAGAACTAACGACTTTAACGTTCTGAACAAAAACGGAACTCTCCGGAATCCAGGCACCCAAAGGAAGTATAGCTGTCTTATTGCTATTAATTGAAAGACCGGATTTGATTTCAATTTTTTTGAAAAATGACAAGAGAACATCAATTCTTTTAATGAGTTGCACTTCAGTGTTAGCCTCTATCATCAAAGTGACATCATCAGCATATAGGTCAATTAGATGTCTCTGTCCATTAAAAGAATTACCAAATCCAGCGTTCTTCTTAGTTAAAGCCATAGTTAAAACGTTAATTGCCGAAACAAACAGAAGAGAAGGGACATGCCTACAGCTATTCCGAAGCTCGATAGGAGCACTGTTTATGTCATCAAAGATATAACAGAAGAGCCTCAACAACACAGCCCTCATTGGATTAAAAAATCGTTTTGGAAGGAGTCTTTATACATTTTAAATATGATCATGCTGTATAGATTCGAACGCTTTGCTGAAATCTATGGCAATCAGAGCCCCAAACTTCCCTGTCGCTTAATTGATTCCATAGCAGTAAGAATGTTCCTTGAAATATCAGTGTTTTTAATTTTTAAGAAAGCCTTTCTGTTCAGACTTCACCTTACAATTTAAAATAGGCTCAATTTGTTTCACTAAAATACCAATTAAAAATGTATGCATTTTTAAAATAGTTATTGGCCTCCAATGACTAAAATCAATTCCGTCACCCTTTTAGGGATCAGAGCAATACGACCTTTAAAGTGTAAATGCATTTTTTTAGCTTGATTGTGTTATCAAATCTTACCTCCTGGTGAAATTCATGCGATTTCCCAAAACTTCTTTAAATAATGAGGGGGTATGTAATTCATTATTTTATATTATCATATTATCAAAATGGGTTTCTTTCTGGGACCGCCACTATTGCGATGTTTCCCCTAGCTTTTAAAAAATATGAAACGCTTTACGATTTTGCATGTCAACCCAATACCGGAGCCAATTTTCTTTATGTCCATCCAATTTTACTATAAATACTAGCAAAGTAAGTACAATTTATTATTACTATCATCATAACAATTATTGTTATTGTTATTATTTTTATGTCTTTTAGTTTATGCCACGCAACCTCAATAACGTGACCGTGACCCGTAATATTTAAACTCACCAAGAGTTCAAAAGGTATATAAACACTTATGGAGACTCATAAAAGTTATAGATATTTTATGTACATTCAATAACATATATTTTACCTCTAAAGTAATCTTTTACTATCTGGTATCGGATTAAGTTTTGTTATGGCTGGCTAGGTGTAAAACAAACAAATAGATACGGAGAATATTAATGAATATAAAATGAATCAGAGTGACATAATTTAAACTAACAAATAAAAAGCAAGGCTTCTTATGCTGTCATACCTTTGTTGACGTTGTTTTTAAGCCCATGACGGTTTATGAATTGCTTGACTTCCATCCGACATCATCTTCTTCCTCGTTGTTGACGTGTGTCATGCATATACATTAGCTTATTGTCTTGTGTGTGTATACGCGTATATTTCAATATCTCTTCTTTTAATATAATCTCATTTAATATACAAAACGCTGGGTGAAATATGGACCCACACTATAATAATAATAATAAGTAGTTTCTTTATCATTTTAAATGGATATTATTATTATCATTCTTCCATGCTTCCTCTTCTTTTTCTTCGTCCAACAAAGAAAATGTATATAGAGTGAATTGTCATTCGTTATTGTGTTCATGAGTTGTATAAAAATGTTATGAAAGGAAATCATGGAATAATAGTGGAAGAAATGGAAAGACGTGTGAGAACTTCATTGCTCATATGATTGAAGATATTTATTTTTCAATATTTTTATATTGTGTAACATAACTAAGACTGGGATAATTAACATTCAAAACAAGAAATGAAGAGCCCAGCTGTAGTTCCGACCGATAGAGGGGTAAATCGATTTGAATCAGGGAATACCTTAACCTGGAATAGGAACTACCTTCTTTTTATGTCAGGTTTAACTACCTGCGTAAAAACCTTTTTACTAAGGTAAATAAACTTTGATATAAAAAGCAAAGAGTTGGTTATTTTAGGTTATAGTATTCCATGTATAATACATTTAAAAATGTAAGCAACTTTTTCCTTAATAAATTACAAGCTTTTTTGGCTTATATTATTCGATCGCTGGCTATCTGTTGGGTTTATACATTTTAGCCTTAAATTACTTGATCGAACAAACCTATTTTATCAAAATGATTGTTCAATAGGTATTTTCCACTCTTGGGGGTATTCCAACCTGCAAATACTAAAACGAGTTTTAATTTATGTATATTATGATTGTCAGTGGTCGAGTTGTTTAAAATCAAATACACAATGACTGCCGGGTGAATTACGGCTCATAAATTGATTGTGTTTGTAAAACTGACTTATTTATGACTTTAAAGTTTTGTTCCTCTCAATTGGAGGAGCACGTGAGCTTAGTGAATGAGGATGTTCAACTCTCAATGGTGAAAATGCGTATTCCACTCCCGGTAGGAGAAGATATTATACTAATATAATGAATAAGATATTAATATTGGCCATCTTCATAGGAAAAATCCTAGGATCGATGGATTAGTTTTAATACATACTTTATGTTTGTTCATATCGAATACATACATCGTCCCAAAAGTAATTCATCTTTTGCGTGTCACTCCCTTTGATGTCGTCACAGGTACGGGAATATTATCGGTTGAGGACGCGTTTTTGAGATTAGGAAAGAATCCAATAGGAGAGTTCATAATCCCTTAAGCTATGGTGGTCTTGGAGTTATCGATTTTGTATTTTTGTGGAAGTCATTGAATTTTTATTGGGTGAGGAAATTGTGGAAGGTCGATGAATTTTGGAAACTCCACCTGCATGAATTTCTCAGATGTCGAAATGTACAGCTCCATCTTTCTCCTCATCGAGGTCTTAACAACATTTTAAATTAATTGAGTCTTTACTCCGTACGGATTAAAAACTTTTGTGTCGGTGCTACAGATATCGTAAAAAGATTCGAATTATCTTTGCAGTGGGAGATGCCGACGAGGGGCTGCTTGAACGATTTTACAATTGCAACACGTAACGCAGATATCGCTGCTGACGTAACAATGGGCAATCGTTTAATTGATAAGCTGGCTAAGAAATTTTACTCTGCTAGACTCGGCAATGTATACTTCATTGACCGCCCCCTATTGCCTTTTCGAATGAAAGTCTACTATACGACAACATCTTTTCTTAGAAAATGCATGCATTATCCTACTTTAACTCCATTTATTGCATATTTCCAGCGACGAAATATTAATGTGCTTCCTCAAAAAAGCATAAATAGTATTAGAAACAAGTTTTTAACATCTAATGAGCGATGGTTTAAGTACATAATTTTAACGGGAACTCTCGAGGTTTTATCCAAATATTTTAAAGACGCTCGCGAAATGTGCGTATTCTGCCATCGTTCAAAGGAAACGTTGGATCATATTTTATGGGAATGTCCAGAAATAAACGGGATCTACAAAGAAGTTATCAAAATTGTAGAAATCAATATCAAAGAACATATTGAAAAAAATACTTCCTTACAACGTCATCGAACGATAAAATTAATGCCATCATCGTAAAATCACAACACGTTATATATAAACTAAGAACCGAACAAGACAATAATCTTGAAGGGATTTTACTTTTCATAAAATTATATACACGTGTAATATTAAAAACACAAACCCCACCCACTTGATGGACTGAAAAAAAAATGATTTAGACTTTTAATACATGTATATGCCCTTATTATTTATTTTACTGTGTTTGTCAAATTTTAATAATATTCCTTATTGTACAGATCAATCAATTAATGTATTTCACGTTTTGTTCGCTAATGTAAAATTTTCAAAAATGCCACCGTTGTTGGCTTCTATAATGTACTTTGTTATAATTATGGCCTGTATTGATTCCTTGTTAACGCTGTCAATAAAGACATGCTTTTTGGCCGAAAACGAGGAGGACTTCTCTAAGAAGAGCTTGTACAGCACGATGAAAGCTCCGGAATACTTAACACGTGATCACCTCCGGGTCCACCTCATGCTCAAGAACCGCTCCGACGTTTCTCTCTTTTCATCCTCAACGAGCAGGTCCCCTGCACCGCCCTCCCATCTGACATGGTATACAGCAGTAGTTTCGACGCCTCGTCATGCAAAGCTCAACGTTTATCATTGAATCATGAAATATTCATATTTAAGAAATGCCATTTTGTGTGCCTATAATTGTATTTGTTTTAATGTTTTTTTTGTCCCTATACCTCCGCAATTGTGGAAATGAAAAAGTATAAATAAAGCTTGCCTTATGGCCGAGAAAAAAAAGGTTTTTTCATATCTTTTCAGGTGTAATTAATTTGAACCATCTTTGCAAAAACAGCTACGAATTCATTGATTCAGTCCGAGCTCATACTTTAAAATCCCATAGAGGTAGTAATATTGTTATTTAGCATATTCTCTATAAATAATAGAGTTAAAGCATCGATATGAATACCGTGTCACAATTTTTCTACATTTATTATAATAATTTAGATTTTGTAATGTTGTCTCATTCAAATAAAAACTACCATTGTATATTTTTCGTATATAAAATAATTGCTTTATACAAAGTATTTATATTGATACACATACTAAATGGCAAGCGTCAATTTTACAAAAAAAAAAGCTTACTATGATAATGTAGTCCACTAAAATATCTTTGAGCAAGAAACTAAATACTAAACTAATATTTCTTTTATTGAGAAAACATAAATCTCCCTCAAACAAGGCATACCAAAATAAATTACATGTACATGATAAAAGGACGTACTACTTTCATCCGTCATAACCAAATTTAGCTAAAGTCAATAAAAGCTTTAACAACTTACTCAAAACTAAAATACTTGCTTTCATAAATATATATATAGATACGTGTGGATATCATTCCACTTACTTATATACGCTAAAAGCTTAATATAATGAAGAAAAGCTTATATCTTTTTTCAGAGGATGTAATTTCATTGAAGTATACATACGAAATAACTTTATGTGAGTCGTTATACTCAATTGTTTACTTACTATTCGCAAAGGCTCAAACTCCATCGAATCATAGATATACAAATATATATATTTCTTGTCTATTAGAAATACTTCTTAGATGAATTTAAAAAAATGCTTTCGAACGATTTGTAAAGCCAAAAGATTGATTTAATTATATCATAAATATAATCTGTTTGTCTTTAAATATAAATGATCAAAAAAGACAAAAATTAAATAAATTGTGTGATGGGTAAATTTATATTCATTGAAATTCAACGGACAGTTTTCTCTATTATTTATTTAAACATGAAAGAGGTCAGTCACATTTTATATAAGCCTTTTGAGGGTTTAGTATTTGTGAACTCGAAAGCTTATCATTTATGTACCGTAAATGAGTTTTTATACACTTGTGACAATTCAATCGTAGATAATTTTTGCTTCCAAACAAAGAAAATAGACTAAAGTTATAATTAATTTTTCTAAAAATATTTTTTCCCTTAAACAACTGATTTGAACTTTTTTTTGCCTATATGGTTTGATAGAATTGCATCCGATAGGATATAAATAAGCATTATATCTGTAGAACCTTCATATAATAAGATAGACCGTAGGGAGGGGAGTCAAGTTAACAACTGCTTTATTAAGGTGACTTTATCTTTATACATATATATATACAATAGGGGAGGGGTGTGGTATGGTGTGTAGCTGGTGTACAGTTGTGGTGTTTTGTAAGGGCAGGTGATCGTTGTACAAAGAACTTTCACATACTTTTAACGTATATGTTGGTTTCTGTCCAACAATATCATTAAAATTAGTCTATCGAACCTAGAAAAATTTGAACCTTTATTTATCACTAGATCGACCGTCGAATCATTTGTGATATCATATTCATTTTTAATAACTTTACTCGTGAACTCATGCAACAAGGATCTTGTAATTTTTTTACCTTAAAAAATTATTTTATTTGAATTTTAATCATATTTCTTTTGAATAATACTGTACAGCACTTTAGTGATCAGTGATATCAATTTTGATAAACACACAACAGCTTTTGGGCAGTTCCAAATATCAGACATAAATTGGTGAATAATAAGTTGGAACATGTTAACCAAATAAAATGAATGAAAAAAGTAAAGTGAAGCACACCTCAAACTATTGTTATCAGTTCCTTCTGTTTGAATATTGATAAATATATTATTGTTACACATACAATTGAGTAAAAACCAAAAATAAATCATGTAATGGAATACAAGTTAGGAAGCATTTAACAGACTTTTTAGTTAATTTTTCACGGGGAATGCTAGAACCAATTTGGGACTAACTACTTCCATAGAACTCTGAGCCGAAACAGATAAAATGAATCAGACAAATATATCATACTTTAATCAGAAAGATTACGTACTGACCACTTTGCTCATATTTCAATTATTAGGCTGAGTCATAAAGCTTAAGCTAGGTTCATTATCTCGAAATGTAAGCAAGATAGCTCAAAAATTCCAACGGGAGCGTTCTTATCGCATATTTTTGTGTGGGAAGCAACTATTTAGCGCAACTCAGGTAATATAAATAGTCAACACTCGCACCATTTCTATCTGTTGCCCCGCTCACCGCTGCATATGGATTCGCTTATTGATTCGGATCAAGCTCACCGATCCACAAGATCCACGGGAACCTCGTTTCTACCTCCCTTCACTCCTGCCCTGGCCTCTCCACCTTCAAGAGACGGAGAAAGAACTTTGATAATGGCAGTTTTGCTATGAAGAAGAATGCGTCATCAGGAAGACCCTGGGAGATGAGGGCACCGGAAACAATCGCCGCTGTGAAGCGCCTGATCGAGGATAACCACTCGACAGGTTACTGCCTAAGTTTCTCTACCTCAGAAAACCGTTTCCAGGATTTTAACAAAGGATCTTTAATTTCGAAATGTCCTCAAGGTATTTTTTGACTCGGAGAGACGTTGAACAGGTGACTTACTCACCCAACCTGACCTCTGCAATCGGTACCTGTTCCGGAAGTTGAAGTACCTGCTCCTTAATGACGAGTTTGGGGCCACGAAGACGCCACAATGACCGTGCAGCGGGTGATGAAGAGAGTGAGCGAAGACAAACTGTTTGACCATCTCTGAAAGCTCCGGGACCACTGCCACGATGTCATTGCAGTCGGAGGGGATTATGTTTATTGATTTAGAAGTTTTTTATAATTTTAATGAAATATTCCAAGTTTTACTCAATTGTGCTCAGTTTTATTACTCAACCTAATATCTAAATTAATAAACATTATAATTCAAAATTAAATACCTCATCTTGAGTCATTATGTAATATTTTGGCTAAACCACCGCTCAGTAAACGCTCCTCTGGAATTAAAATCTTACGCGATAAATTAGGTTCCCTCAAACCCATTCCAATGTCCCATCACAGTCAACCTAATCCCTCAATCACAAGGATCTCATGACGTCTAAGTTCGTTTTCGTTGACACAACGGACACAGGAAACCTCTACAACCCCCATACGATGGTCCTTATGAGGTACTTCACCATGGAGAAAAGTTTTTCAAGCTTCAAATTGGGAACAGACAGGAGAACGTTTCAATAGATCGTCTTAAGGAGGCACATTTGGATATTGACAACCCTGCGGCTCCAGCAGAACCTCCTCGTAGAGGCCGCCCTCCAACAAAGATTTCCGAACCTCCAACTTCATCACCTAGATCTTCTTCTAGTTTAAAATCAAATTCTGCAGATACATCCACAGCCTCCAATACCCAACCAAACACCAACCGCCTTCTCAGCCTAACGGCATCCTTAAAAGACCACATCAACAAATCAACGTTCCCACAGAACCCGTAAGAAACCTCTTAGTTTCCTTAACAAGTTTTCAAGGTCACTGGGGGGAGCCCTGTGGCGATAAGGAAAGGTTGCGTTAATATAATTATTTAGTTTCTATTTGATTTAGTATTTATTAATATTTTCCCTTTATTATTGTTTGTGTATCTCATCATTGTTGTCTGGCACGTTGAAATATACACATATATGAAACCCAGATCTCCAAAATATCTTAATTAATGTATACAAGAGCTTTGAAGAAATGAGATCGTCTTAATGGATTTTTAAAATATCAATGAATCGTGTCAACTTTTTTGCGTTTTTCTATTCGTTCTCATAGTCTGTTTGGATATTTCCAATGGAACTCGACAAATGAAATATATCTATTATCCACAGCATAGAATAGGGTTGCGGGGATTTATACCGTATAGGAAGGAATTCGCGCAGCCGTCATAATCATAGTTTATTGGATGTCTTGGATGTTAAGCCTCTTTTTCGTTATTATTATTATTTGCCTAAATGGTTCAATAGAATTGCATCCGACTGGATATAAATAAGCATTATAGCGATTAAATTATTCTATCGATCCTTGTATTTTATCAATAAAGTTGACCAAAACTGACCTTCCCCTCTCGGGAATCGAACCTGCGCCCTCAACATTGACGCCTGAACAAACTGATCTATCGCACTCCCTTTACTTTTTATCACCTGATAGCCAAGAACTATTTTTGAGGTTAGCTGCATATTCCTAAAAAAAGCAAAGCTGCAGTACTTTTTTTGTTCTTTTTTATTCAGTTGCACTTTGAAAGAAAACATAATTTGCAAATTTTACCTTGAAAAATATTTACCGTTGCTTGTCGAACGCAATTGTCCATTTGTAAAAAAATGAATAGGTCAGTAAATATCAGATATGTTCGACTTTTGGCTGGTAAATAAATATTAAACCATTTTAAGTTTCTAAAAGTAATCAAGGAGCTCTTGAAGTAGAAGGATTTTTTAACATCTGTTCAGATTCCATTAATTATAAAGGTGCAAGGGGGTAAAATGCCTTAATTATCCTTTTTATGGTTTGCAACTGTATCCTACTAAGACCATATATTAACTTGAGCAAATATTTTAGGATGACGTGTTGCTTAGACAACAAAAAGTTTTTATAATTAATTAAGAAGCTTATTTAAGTAGCTATTTTAGGTACAAAAAGGTTTTTTTAATACGTAAATGTATTATAACCGTATTTATGAAACTTTTCATACATTTTTTGTTATTCTCTAAAAATATAAATATATAAATGTTATAAAAGTACACATTTATTTTAATCACTTATACCTTGTATTTCACTACCCATGTAGTTAACACTCTGCCAATGTTTGTTTTATAAAGATACTTTTTTTAAGAAGAAAACTTTATTGTGAATATGAATAATAGAAACGGTCTTAGAATACTATTAAGAAGTGTCAATATGGGTATTAACCAAAAAGCAATCAAATATAACGAAAAGTTTGTAAACTTTCCCCTCCATTGGATAGATCAGAGGTTATATACATACATTCAAATAATTTATACAAATGAATGCGAATTCTTCTAAGAAAAAAAACTTTAAACATTCTTGTAAAAGTTAGACACAAAATACGTGTTACAAAGTATTTATCAACAGGATGTTTGTTAGAACTCATATGCAAAAATTGAACAACAATGTTTCAATCAAAGTTACATGCATTGGTGAGACAGTTATTCAATTTTGTTTCTTATTTATATCGAATACCAGGTATGTTTATTATATGTGTTCATGGAGAGTAAAACCTCCTACATCCTATTTTTATTATTTTTTTGACTATATTGAAATATATTGTAATGCAGTTTTTTTGTCTTGTGTTTTTTTAATGACGTTACAGCGTTAAAAAAAGTCCGTTATCTTGGCTTTATAGGCATAACAGCTATTAAATATACCTTGGTACGTCATTTATTGCTGCCAAAAGTAATCAGTTTTTTGCTATCTTGCGCCTAGTCGCAGAGAATATAAAAAGCAAGGGTTATTATTGGCACAGTTCATGATTATATCAGCATATTCATTATAAATGGTGCAAATACATTAGCAGTTTCAAAGTATTAGTATTTAATTGATACACTGATGCTCATCAATTAAACAAATAGAATTTATATATAACAAACATAGATTTTTTTTGCCTATATGGTTCGATAGAATTGCATCCGACAGGATATAAATAAGCATTATTAAAAATATATATCTTTCTAAATCTTCTAACTTTTTCATATGTCTTTATCACATTAGATATTGAATAACAAACATTGGCGATTATCTACTCTGGATAAGGAATATCGTAACAATTGCTGTGTAGATCTTCTTTACAAACATAAGGTGACAAAAATAAATCCTTGGATTAGTTTTCCACAGACATTTCATAGCTTTTATTGTTTTCTGATGTTAAAAATTATTTCCATACTCAGCTATTTGGATAGCAACAACGTTTTTTAAATATATTTTTTGAAATTATGCAACAAAAAAATACTATTTACGATCTCATTCCATTGCATTCACTAAAAATGAAGGCATAGAATTATAATAATAAGTATCATAGCATTAAAATAAGTGCATGCACCTTAGGATCTCTTGAATGGGGTTGATCAGTATTGACTTTCCACTCGCGGGAGTCAATCATGCAACCCTCAATATAAAGAGTTGAAATATTTTTTTATAAAACGCAACCCCAGGACAAAATTCTCATTATTATTATTATTCCTCTTTGCAATATTAATTTTTCAAATAATACAAAAATAATAGGTCCAATTAATGGACTTACAATCCAAAAAATAATGGCAATCAGAATAAGTAATTTGCAATTAGTTCATATATTTGCAGTCGTAAATTTAGGGCGTCCAATAATGTAGCATGTGAGTCTCTAATTAAATAATCATTAAATCCTATTGGCAAAATAATTTAGATCGTTAGTAATGCATGCAGGAATAGTAAAGATGAAGCTGTTTCGAAATATTGCATAAATAAGTATAAAAAGCCTTCACCTTGATTTAAATTGGGCAAAGAAAATAACATTAAACTTAGTGTGGAAAATTTCCTTGCATACTCTCAAATTCGATTGGTTCAAAAAAATCAAAAAAGGAAGGATATGTTGGTATACTTACGGATAAGTTACGTAGACATAATTCGCTTCTTCTTATCTTTCACTTTCATCATGCCAAAGAAAAAGTGTATTTTTTCTTGGATCTCTACTGAGTGAGACACTGATGTATGGAAGTATGATATTAATAGTGGGCTGATATCATGCCGTTTATGTTGTTATACATGCCCGTATATACATACAAAAACTTAATATACCTTATATAGTACCTCTTAATCATTTCCCAACATCATACGGAGTATGCTTTGATAGAGTGTGTTTATGTTTATATCCGAAAGACAACAGGGAACCAGATACTTTTAGCTGCATTTGCAGGCACGCTTCTTTTCACTAGGTTTTTCACCGCACCAATGATGGGTGAGCCGAAGAAATGTGTCGATTCTAGTCGTTTCTACTTATTAAACCAACATGGCCGAAATATTTGTGGTGCATCTAAATACCTCACTAAAAACTGAAGCTACTTTCATTTTTATGTAACAAAGAAAACAAGCTAAAATGGGTTGAATGAATAAGTGATGATCAATGTCCGAGTAAGGCACTTATGAAACAAAGAAGATAATAAAGGAATGCTTATTATCTCTTAACAGGTTTAAATCACAAATCATAAGGAATAAAAAAGTGGAAAATTCCAAAATTAATGTCCAGTGACTTCTTGTTAAAATTACTTTAAAAGACCTTTGCCACTTTCCCATCAATAAGAAGATGTTTAAAGACTTGAAGGCTGGCAACTTCATCTCTCTTCATGAGTAAATCGAAGATCTATTCAGAAGATCAACTATGCCACTGGTGTGGAAAGAGAAGGAGACCTCGTTCCACTTTTTCTATTTCTGCCCAATCATTATCCCTGTTGTTAAGTCAGTAGAGGAAAAAATTCAAAGGGCATACGGTGAACACCTTGAACCCCCAGACTGGCTAATATCAACGTCCCCCAATTATGAAACGCTTTTAAAATAGAGTCCATAATTTCCAAGGTTCAAGGAATTCTGTACACCTCGCGGGTCAAGGGGAACCCTCTCCCTATAGGACTGGACAAGTTGTGGAAAGATACATCTCCCTCCTAGACCGAATCAATTATTAATAAACATTTATATATTTTATGAAAAAATTAATCCAAGTTTTATTTTTTTTTAAAGCATTTTTCGTGATTTAAACTTTATATATTGACCATTTGTCCCCTACCACTTTTATATTTACAAAAATGTTGTATGAATGAAATATAATTTATAACTATTAAAAAAAAAGACTTGAAGATCGTCGATACGAGCGTCCAGAAGGAGTGGACCCGGTTTGGAAGGATCATCCCAGTAGGAGACAGGTACTATAATACCTTATGGGAGTGAGTTTAGAGGTGGGAGAAGTTTATTCGTATCGGTGGAAGTTATGTGGAAAAAGAATATTGTAGTTATTTCGAATTAATTGAAGTATTTTTTTTATTTTCCCCCTTCATATTCATTCGAAGCACCCTCGTGCACATGAACTAATAAACCTGACAAATCAAGTTTTGGTCAGCGGTTGATTTATCAAAAAAATTTAGAAAGTTGGTTTTCTTATATGGGAGAATATGCTCATCGTCCATAAAATCAGTATTTACCAGAGGTTCTTCAGCTAATGGATCTATGTCAAACGTAACGTCTCACATGATAAGTTTTAAATGTCAATAAACTTAGCGGAAAAAACTGGAGAGCATGAACACCTGCATGGTCGACAGAATTAATTGACTTTGACCATTTTTTGTGTGTATACCGTGTACGGCATCAACTAAGACTGAAGTCATTGTAGTTAGGTACCAAATATTTTGAAGGACACATATTTTTGGTCAAAATTCACTTTTAAATAATAATAAAACGATTATATACACTTATGTTTTTTTATATTGATAAACGTTTCTCATTCGATCAAAATGTATGTCTATTGATTTATGTTATGATTATAAATGTAACACAGATATTTTGGTTTTACACGATTTAATTTGTGAAAATATGAAAAAAAAAATTATGAGGATTAGTGAACATATTGTTGGTCGTTTGGGATTTAAAAAAATTTCTCTAGTCCTAGTGGGCATATATTTCAACAAATTCAACAAATATATACAAAAGGTTTGTACAGATACGTAGTGATAATAACAATTATTTAAACGAAACAAATAAATGGAAACATTCATATAATTTAAAAACGAACATATTAATAGAGGCATTTCAATAAAAATTAATATCTGTAATAAATTTTTTGAATATAAAGAAGCAATTAGAAAGATAAAAGAGAGATCTTCGTTTTTAACTGTTCTCATTCGGGTTTTTAAACATTGATCCAAGTAAAAGTTATACATTTTAAGAGATCGCCAAGCCATGTATGTGAAAAATATTTGGTTTTTGAGTATTTTATGTGTGTCTCAATCTATTTATGTCATGGAAATTATCTATAATATATTTCACACGTCCTTTATATTGTCAAAAGAAAGGGAAAGCACTTAGAATACTAATATAAATATGCGACACAAGTGTTTAAATTTGATGAATCATTGGCTTATATTTCAAGAGGAATAAAAAGTTTTTCATTCAGTTTCATTTTATGTTAATGACAGCAGCTCTTTATTATTCGTCATATTCGTTGATACTAAACGGAAATCATTATCATTTCGAAGTTTTAGGATGATTATTTAAATACATTTTCATATGCATGAATTTCATCTGTTTATATTCTTATAACCATGATTTACATAACCGGCGTATTTTGGAAAAAGTGAAATTATTTTGGTATGTTATATATTTACATAAAAATGTAATATAAATTATATGACTCCTTGGATCCTATGTTTCAAGATCTCAAAAAGTATGGAATTATCTTAATATCCGGTTAAAAGAGAATATTGTTTCAATTTTCTTTAAGAAATTGAAAAAAGTAATTTCCTTAAGATTATTTTCTTCATGATAAAAATAAAGTTGATACAGGTAATTGTTATTTGTTTATCTATTTTTTGCATTTAATTTACTATAAATGCATAAAAATTATATGTATGTATAATTAAATTATTTCATTATTTCAAAACATACATCATTTTTAAATGTATTTCCCCCCCATTTCTTGATCCTATTGTTTTCATCATTCCATTCTCTCATTCCTTTAGATTTATCAATGTAAAGCGTGCAAATATGTCTACAAGGGATGACCCGTACATTTTGATCAGCTACAAGCAGAGCTAAACACTATCTGCAATTTTTTTTCATGATACATATTAAATAATTATTTTTAGAGTAAATGTTTGGATGGATAAAGATGCCTTAACGGCATTTCCCATTACAACTTCCCATTATTTTCGTCAATTGATGATCCATTTTTCGTTAGATGAGATTTGAGAAAATCTTGATGATTAGGAATTGCTTTGTCCAATTAAATATTTAATGAGCTATTGGGAAAATAGTCGAATTAACGTATTTGTAAATAGCGGGTATTCATTAACATGGGATGGAGTAACTGTAGCGTGGTATCCCTCTTTTTATGTCAAAAGGGAAAAGGAGGGACTTCCTAATAAGAACTCCCTCCTTTTCCCATCTCTTTTTTTACGAAGGTAGTTAAACATTGATATAAAAAGGAGGGAGTTCCTATTTCAGGTAAGTGTAGTTTTCCCTGCATGAGGATATACAACAATTACTTTCAAGAATAAAGTATTATTCTTTTCAGATTCATATCTACACATCGGTGAGTAAAGTGATGCTTTATTACCTCCGCCGAAGGAGGTATTGTTTTCACTGGCGTTGGTTTGTTGGTTTGTTTGTTTGTTGGTTTGTCAGCAGGATAACTCAAAAAGTATCGAACGGATTCGGATGAAACTTTGTGGAGTTTTTAGAAGTGCCAAAAGGAACAAGTGATTACATTTTTCGCATCTCTGAGTGCAGAATTAAGATGCAAAATGAGCTAAATACTAATAAATATTTCAAGTTAGCCTACTCTGCCAATAGATGTCGCTGTGCTATGAAATCGGGTGCCGGGGGCGTCTTCCTCTCGGAATTTCCGTCGAGGGAACCCTCCCCCGTCCCTCTACGCCGCCCCAGTTGTGAAAAATCCGCCTCGGAAGGCTCATAAGGACCCCGTGACGGCGGAGGTTTGCACTCTCTGAGTGTATATATGCCTCAAGTTTCATTATAAATTAAGGTTCTAAATTAAGGTTCCAGTTTGTTATCCTCACTTATTTCTTATGTTATCTGCTTTTTCAATTACTGCCACTTTTATTTTATTTTCACCTCTCCCGTTTTATAACATGGTCCGCGTTCCTTAGCTAAATTGATTATTTCATCACTTAAATGATTTTGTAATTAAAGGCTTTTAATATTCGAACTATGTATCTTTTATTAAATTATTTCTATCAACGTCTTAATACAATCAAGAGTCCACAACTTCAGAGTATACAGAGTTTCAAATTACTCATACAATTATTGCACTTCGTTCATTAATGATACAAAATGAACACAAGTTCTCTAAAATAATGCATCATCTGTAAATAATTGGGCAAATATTTATGAGCACTATCTCACCCTTTCCTAATTAAGAATTCTAATAAAATGAATCCCTCAATATCTATAAAATTAATCAGCAACTTTATATGTATATTTAAGTGCTTTAATGAATCAGCAAATATAAGCTTGCTTTTTATATTGAAAGATAAAATGGAATTACTGGCCCTATGGAATTTATTCATTTTGGAGGCTTATGTAAATAAAACAGAGCGATGTGTATGTGTGTGATTAAAGAAAGTCAAATTATTCCTCATAGACAATTATGTCCAAGACATTTAAGAATGTGGAAGATAACTTATTATGCATATAGTTGGACAAGAGAGAAGGTATATATATATACATATATTTTTTTTTCTTCTTTTTTTGCTTATATTTATTACTATCATCCACGATAGACATTCACACGAAAACGCACATATAACACTAAAGTAGAGAACACAACCACACTACGGGGTATCTGTGTTACAATAATAATAATAATGATAACAATACCTATGTATTGTACATATGCTTATTCCTACTTAAATATTAAATTATTTACAATAATATTTTCCATTATTTTACATTGCATAAATTTAATTATTATAATGTTTTCGTCCTCCTCTTGAGAAGCTTCATGCCTCTCATAGGACAGAGCAGGACATCTATTATGAGGTGATCTGCAGTCTGCGGTTCTTCCGTGCAGAGATCGCAAATTGGACTGATGTTCTTCCATTTACTCAAGTGCGAGAGAAAAGGTCCATGGCCAGTGACTGCTTGAACAAGCAGTTTCATATTCTCTTGTCGAAATTTGATCGTATTTTGTTGAGAAGTTTTCAACATTAGACGAGTGTGCTTCATATTTAGATCCGTGTTTACTATGGATAGTATACCCACTTAATGCAAGACTTTTTGTTGAGCCATTACAGAGATATGGTTCAGTTATTAATGCAATAGCAGAAGTTCTTAACTTTAGCTCTGAGTTTGCTGCTTTGCAGTGCTGCATATTAATATATGAGCAACTTATCATTAGCTGTTTTTATTTACCTTCGAAGGTTGTGACTGGCCAAGAAGGGTTTCGGCTGCTTCATCAAAGAATTGATTGATCTTTGACTGCTTTTTTTGGAACTCGTTTTTGCTTAGAATTTATTTTTAATTTACCTTCTTGGGATGATTCCAAACTTTTGCAGTCGTTGTTTACTTCGCTGTACGGTGTGGCCGTTGTAGTGTTGCTGTCAGTATTATCTTCTTTCCCAGTGTCCTCATTCTATACTCCACCAGTGTTTGTGTCATTATTTACGGTATCTCCTTCTACTTCAGCGCCCTTATTCGAGACGGTATCTGTGCTCTCTTTTGTGACTAGATGGTCGTTAGTGGCAATATTTCTGCCTGATCAGAAGTCTTGTTAATGTTTTGACATGGTTCTTTTGGACCTTCTTTGTTCCGTGTTGCTCTTCTATGTCACTGTCTCCCTCTATTCCTTGATGTTTGTCCGTTAGTATTGCATCCTCATCCTCAGTCTCTTCACTTTGCTCCACAATGGCTGCGTTTCGTTTTTGTTTTTATAAGCAAATACATTTTTTGCACGTACTCTCCCCAAAAATTGATCTTCGGATATGAGAATATACAATTTACCTGGATAGAAAGAAAAAAAGAAGGGAGAGAAGTGAGGCAAAATACTCTCCCCCTTCTCTTCTCTTTCTATCCAGGTAACACTAACAGCAGTTACCAAATGGTAATTGTATATTCTCATATCAGAAGATCAATTTTTTGGGGAGAGTACGTGCAAAAATGTATTTGCTTATATCTCTTAAAATATAGCGATTTTTAGAACACCAAACATATCAAATGAAAGCTTGGTTAACCAGCTTTAATATTTTGGTATACTAAATCATGTCAATTTAATAAGTAGAGAGTTATATGTACATTAAAAAAAGCCTATCTCGCGTACAAAATGACGCATATAATGGATTATAATGCGTCAGAGACAAAGTAAAATTTTGAGAGGATACCTTGACGCAAATCTAAGAAACACATCATTATTATTTTTTTTTCATAATCGATTTCTTATAGGTCAATACAGGCTCTGAATCATATGATGTAAACTCAGATTGTACTGAATTCTGAATTGATAGAATGCAACCAAGGTCATTTTTGGATTTATAATCTAAAGTTTTACTAAACTTAAAAGTACTATTTTTCTCTGAAGCGAACAAGTCATCTTCTACAGGCGAGTGAAGTTAATTGATACAAAAAAGCTATGAAATAAGCTTCAATACACACTCCACTTTTTTCTTTGTTTTTATTGAAAACTTTGTTTTATTAAAAAACATCAAACATACGTCTGGTAGTAAATTAGATTTCCTTTAAATTAATAACTATTATTGAAGTCTGTAACGTCCACCATTTTGAAGAAATTTGCGGAAAACTATATTTTTACTAAATTTTTAAAACTTTGACCTCGTTGCGCGACCTCGTAATGTTGACCGATTTTGTTCAAACTTTGTATGTCGTCTTCTTTTATCACCAAGAAACAGAAAATCCACAATGTTGCTAACATTTCAAACTTTTGAAAAATAAGAACAACCCTAATATATATATACAAGAGAGAGATTAAAATAAGGAGACCATGGACACACAAATGAAGATTGCTTATGAGAGAAAAAAGAAGACTTTATTATCTGTTGGGGATATTAATGTAATATACATATATATAGAAATAATTATAAAGAACAATAGCCTATTAAAAAAAGGAATGTATGAAGTAAAAGTAACTGCTTATATTTGGACGTATCAAAAAAAATAATGAATGTCCATATTAGATTTTCAAATATTTTATGGCGACCTTTTTATTCAAACTTGGGCATAATAGACTTTACTAACGTTTTTATTTAAGCACGTTTAAAATTTAATAATTTAACATCAAGAGCCCAAATCTTAGTTTATATATATATATATATTAATAACATTGAAGTCCATAATTTTTAATAAAAAAATTGTGGATTGTTGTATTATTATTTAGAAGCTGAAATATTCTATACATGTTAATCTGCTTTCTTATAAAAATGTGAGTGTATTTTTTTATAAATATTGATATTTTTTTATAAATTTAAATTGAAACCCTAATTTTTTATAAATTGGTGACAAAAAAGGAATGATAACTTTTGGCTTTAGTGTGCGAATTTTCTCTTCATGAAAAGTTTTATTAGATAGTCTTGTTAGATGCTTGCCACACCAACATATAATTAGTTTGTCCGGACACCCATTGATGGAATATGTTTAATTTTAATGGAATATATTCAGGCCCTCCCTCTAATAAATGACATAAAAAATTCCATTATAACCTACAAAAAAGTTTTAAGAAACCTAGCCTCAACTTCTTCATACCATTTAATTTAATTAAGAAACTATAAAAAGAAAAAAGTTACATCAAAAAGCTGTGTTCCCTTCGTTACCTCAAACCACAACTTCTTAGTTTTAGAGAAATCAGTACAATTTTTAAATATAACTTAGTTGCACTACTACTAAAAATAATATATTTGTGCCTAACATGATGTAATATTGATATTGGTTATCAGAGTAAATCTAAAATTGTTCCTAAATAACGACTTTAATAAAGGAGGTTGAACAGAGTTCTTTAAAAAATGTAAAATCAATTGTTTGGTCCAAAATAGTCGTGATATATTTAAACGTAAATAGTTTTCTTTTAATTGTGACATGTCCTAAAACGAGTACATTGATCTTGGTATCAACAAAACTGATGGAACAAAATAAATAATACTAAATTGCTTCATTCAATTAATATTCTCAGATGGATAAGATGAGTATATTCAAAGGATTCGTAAATGAACATGGATATTAGTATTTTGGAGGAGATATTTCTTATCTTAAAAAGTAACATAATGCCACTGTTTTTAATTATTATTCTCTCTCTTTTTACGACCAATCACGCTAAAGAGCACTCCCCCCCCCCCCCCCCCCATCTCAAGGGGCACTCCTTAGAATATTGATGTATATGAAAAAGAATAAAAAGAATACAAGGTTTCGTTGGAAAATGTTGAAAATGTTGCGTTGAATTATGTTATCCTATATTTATTTTATGTCATTTTTCTTAAAATGTATAAATGTATGCAATATGTAAAAAAAAATTTAGAAAATGCAGTCGTAGGAATTTTGCCGAATCTCTCCCTCCATAAAAATTCATTGAGATGATCCTGGAGCATGTTTTCGCTTACTCCAGCCATCGACTTAAACCTGGTATGTGTTATTTAAAAGAGTTAATATTTATAATAATCAATATGTATATGAAAAAATATACCTTCTTTTGCATTTTTCCAATAACATTCAACGTTATTAGTATGGGCCCCCGTAATTGGGTCCACAAAATTTTCTTTGTGGTTTACCACCTCGTGCTGGAATGGTGGGTTAATGGGCAACTGTGAGATTCCATTATACGCAGCCTATCCGTCGCTGTGTATGATGGAACCTGGCACAATATGCTCCATAACCAATGGAAGCAGAGTAGCCGCTTGTCGATTGCCCACCTAAAACAAATCAAATAATTAATATGTAAATTAGTTAAGTCATGTCGTTATATACCAATTTCAAAAATCCCTCTTTAGATGAGGGACAGTATCCTCCGAAGACCCATCTTTCGGGGACCAAATGGCCCACATATATTTACGCCGGGCCATTACAGACTCATCGATCTGCACGATCACCCCTGGCCCTCCTATACGGTAGGGATTCTCTCTAGGTATAAGGAGCAGACTTCTCGGAACTTAGTGTACCATGTTATGGCGCTGACTCTGACACATTTATCATAAATGGCACTACACCGACGGAAATTTTAAATACCCAAGCCCATGCCAGTTGGATGAGGACCAAGAGTTTAGTTTGCTGCCAGCCCAAATGGAGTCCTTTCTCTCCAAAACGAATTGGTTCCAATGACTGGGGCACCTCCATTTCTTTTCATCCTTCCAATGGACGACGAAGGACAATTGGTCTCTCGCAAATAGAGCATGTTGGAGGATAAAACCCGGAGACATCCTCTCCATTTAGAATTCCCTAGATGACTCATTTGACCGAGTTACATCGCCAAGATCCACCATTGAGATACTCATTGCTTTGAATTCATGGATAGAAATAATAAGTTAATTTATTATCCTCGTCACCAGATGTATGTTATTCATACCTGACTAAAGTAAACAATTGTCTTCGTAACCAAGCTTTAAGGGAAATTAGGACGAGAATCCAGCGACCCACGAGATTTGTAAATGTAAAGTACTAGTTGTATTGTATAATCAACGCCAACTTTTTACACATTTCTAACGAAACCTTGTATTCTTTTTCTTCTTTTTCATATACATCATATCTAAGGAGTGCCTCTCAAGGTATACACCCTAGAGATCTAAAGATATAGAGCTTATTCCCTTCAATAGCAGAGAAACATCGTTCAGCTGTAGCCATTGGCCAAGTGTAAACAAGTAATTTGTACTAAGTTATCGTAATTTGATCATAGATCATAGAGATATAAAGACTAGAGGGATTATTGGATTCTTCAGAGGATTATTTTTTGACGCCATAACAACAAATATTATATCTCTATGATCAACTTACTATAGCGTATTACAAATTACTTTGTTTTGTTTGGGCACAATCGACAACTGAACAATGTTTCTCTGCTATTGAAGGGGATAAGCTTTCTATATCTTTAGATCTTTATGTCATAGAGATAGAAAGATTTGTTTATATTGGGCCAAGACGTATTTCTCTGATGAATCCAATAAGCTCTATATATCTTTATACACACATAGAAAGCGTATTCAGAGGAGTACGAGGGAATGCCCAAAATCAACAGATTGTCTAAGCCAAGGAGTACTAAAGAGATGGGGAGGAACACTCCTAATGTAACATAATATGTGTACCTATGTAGTCACACCTTTACACAGTTTTATACAACTAAAAGAGATGAAATTAAGTTTCTCAACGACGATTCCAAAAGCTTATAGACTCCACGGACTGATTAGTCACCGGCACAAATCCTCAACTTCATCCTTAGGGGGTTTGTAGTAGACGTGGAGTCCTCTTTATTGGACTCGAATGTCGTCGTTGAGATACTTAATTTCATCTCTTTTAGTAGTATAAAACTGTGTAAAGTGTGACTACATAG
>CP045896.1:5551622-5579342 GCA_013387185.1 Caligus rogercresseyi
AAAATGCAGGAAGCAATTACTATGTTCTGGAAGGGGGAAAACAAATGGTCTCACATTCAACCCATCCAAATCAATGCTATAGTCTTTTCAAAAGCATACAAATTAAGATCAAAATACTTTCCGGACTAATTATGGCAGGAAAAGTAAATAAATATGCTACACAAATAAAGTACCTAGGCGTGGTTTTCGATCAAGGACTCACCTGGACTGAACATATAAAAGAAAAGCTGCCAAATGTTCTCGAATATGGAATATGGCAAAGGCTGTCATAGGTCAAAAATGGGCTTAACTTCGGATAGGGTTCTCTGGCTCTATGAAGCAATGATTAGACCATTCATCACATATGCATGTCTATATATGGGGACATCAATGTTACTGCAAAGAAAGTCGAAATAAGAAAATTGAACAATAGTTCAGCGAAAGGTACTTATGAGTATGACTCATACACTCCGATCAACACCTCACATCAGGAATAGAGGCAGTATTGGGCAATCACTCCATTGGATCTCTACATACAAGCACTTGCACACAAAGTCAAGATGGGAACAAAGTTCTTTCTCCGGGATACTGGGATGGTGTGGGCAATCTTTCAAGGCGTCGTGGACATCGTTTTCGTTAGTGATAAAATACTCCATCGACTTCAATTGAATGAAACTTAGCGACTACATTACAGGCATCGTATCTGGGTTGATAACTCTCATGTTGAAAACTCTGACATTATTATATACACAGACGGATCAAAGACGATAAGACATCACAGGAGCTGGATGGGCAATCACTAGAGGTGATATATCCTTTTATCAATCATAATATCTCTTAATAAGGAAGCATCAGTCTTCCAAGCTGAGGTAATTGCCATCACACAATCTGTAAAGCTTTACTTGAACAAGACAAGCCATCTAAGAACGTGATTATTCGGTCAGATTCTCAATCAGCAATTGCTGCTTCTAAACCCCTTTACAAAAAGTGCCACAGTTTAAGCAATGCAAAGAAGTATTAAACAACGCAAAATCCAAATAAATATACTTCTTGATTTGGTGTAAGGGCCATTCAGACATCTCAGGCAACGAATTGCGGACTACCTTGCAAAGAAAGGAACGCAAAGTAAAAATCGCTTATGTGTTGGAGCACCCACCAAGCTACAAAAGAAAGTGATAGATGGCTTCTTCTATGAAGTTTGGTGCAACAGATACAAAAAGGATCTTGGAATGAACATACTCATAGGATGTTGAATATTCCAAAACAAAGGTTGTCGAGCTTTCACGTCCCACATGAAATTACTTGTTCAAGCCTACACAGGCCATGGACCATTACTGGCCCATCTGAGCAAATGGAAAAACACAAATGCCATTTGTAATATATGCATGGAGAGCCCAAACCGCTGACCACCTAATCAACAGATTCCCATCGCTTTCATATGAGAGATACCAAGTCATGCAAGAGGAGGATGAAGATCTTCGTATGATTAAATTTATTAAATGTAAAAAGATGCAACAAATTATTGATTCTAACTTTAATTTAATTGCTTCATAAGTAATTATTAAATAATTTATATAATGCAATGCTAATATAATTTTTGCTCCATAATCAAAACAATACAATTTTTGGTCTTTTTGTTCAGTATGTATTTAACTTTAATAAAATATTATTGGCTTTGTACCTCCATAGCTTTCATATAATATTTTTATTTATAAACTATATAATGTCACCCATTAAAATGCCATATTTTATAAAACTCTGTTTAATTAAAAAAGAAATATTATAAAAATGATTTATTTTCGAATATTTTTTTTGACATAAACAAGAATGATATCATTGTAAAATTTGGATTTTTGTACCATGAAGTAATACAAACGCAGTTAATGAAAAAAAAATATATATGTATACTAATAAAAGTATGAATGAAAGTAAACCCATATATACATAAATGCACAATAAATGGTAAGCTATAATAAACAACGTCCATTGTTTGTGTCTCGAAATTCATTGTATACTATTATTAACTTGGTTATTTTTATACCATTGCATGCAGAAAATTCTTTTACTCAAGGTACCTTATTACTAGAAGAAAAAGGTTATACTTCTTATTACAAAAAATACACAGATGCCCCGTAGTGTGGTTGTGTTCTCTACTTTAGTGTTATATGTGCGTTTTCGTGTGTATGTCTATCGTGGATGATAGTAATAAATATAAACAAACAAAAAAAATAACAAAAGGTCATGTATTATATGTTCATGATACTATATGCTTCAGGCTTATTGTAGATTGCAAACCTTATAAACTTCTTTCAGAACGGTTTAATACTCTTAAGAAACATAAATTATTATATCTGAAATATGGAGCTAATATAATTTAGGCTACACATTTATATTTTATGATTTTGAGTTCATATAATCATTTTATAGTTTTGGGCGCTTTATTAATCCACTTTGATATGTCATAATATATTCTGTAGATATAACAACTATCTTAATAACCAAAAAAAGGTAAGCACATAAGAAAATGTATGTACAACAAACAAAATATTAAAATTGTAAAAATGTATTTCTTTGAGCCTATATGGTTATAAAAATCACTTTATTAGGAGATAAACGAATTTTCAATTTTTGAATAAAGTTATTGTAAATATAAATACATTATTGGAAAGCTTGTTCACAATAATGTTAAAACAATAACAGATAAAGAATACAGAAACTTTTTAGACCAATCATATTATATAACTGTCATCATCACTTTTTTCTTTGTCATATATAATCTTGAGGCAGTTATAAAACCCTTATAAATAACTCAATCTTTGTCCATAACGAACCCTTCTCTTACTCAGTCCTTATTTTAGTGTTTTCGATGGGATGGAAACATTTTAAATGACACATCCTATAAACAAATAATTACTGTAATACATTGCCACTGATTCTATTATATATAGCACCCTGAGCTCCATTCTTCGGAGGCCATTTTGAGTAGTAAAAATGATTGCCAATTAAATATTATAGAAAGAAAAAAGTTTTTATATGATATTCTCGTTCATACTTTCATACCCCTTGAGACCTTAAATAAATTTGGGTGCATGTCTAGTTTGTCGAAAATACTTGACATATAACTATCAAACAAAATTATTGTATGCTTTTTATTTCATCATTTACAAACAACCTAACAGATTGTTGCCATAATCATCATCAGAGGAGAGCTGTTTTGCCTTTGAAAACTGAGTATTTGATTTTGTTTATGTCCTCAGAGGGTTTCTAAAAGGTTTTTATTATTATTAAATATCGATATTTTTCTCTGGCTAGAGTAGGTGAATGTATAAATCGTTGGAATATATAGCATTTTATTAAGCAGATCTAGTATATTCTATGAACCTTTATACCTGTTGAAGATAAACTATAGGAGATGTTGTCAATAAAATAAATGAAAAAGGCGTTTTTAGGCAGACATGAATATATATTTCTTGTGTTTTTTAATAGAGTCGATACTTGGATACGTGATGTGAAACCTTGACTATCAATAGTTTACAAAAATCCTGAGTCTTTTATAAAAATCCCTTTATTATTCGATCTCTTTTATTTTTTATTGAGGTAAAGCTTAGTGACTTTCCCTTTCTGAGATGGTTCGAACCTCTCTTTTCAGCATTGAAAGTTGAAGAAGCTATAAAAAGCAAATATTTAAAGCATATTTTCTTGAAATTAGATAACATTTTTTTTTTCAAGAGTTTGAAATAAAAAATAGTTTATTTTATACGAAATTGTTTTGGTATTTGTAACTAAATAGAAATAATTGCTACTTTCAAACTTTAAGGAGACCTAAAAAAAATTGGTCGAGGTCTTGCTCTTTTATCTCAAATAAGACCACGAAAATATATTTATGTTTTTATAGACATCTCCCAAAATCCGAATATGGAATGGAGGAGAACCATAGCTCATACCGATGTGTATTTTCCTTTCTTATTTGGAACATATTTAACAAATATATATATACAGAAGTTTTATCAGCGACTTGGGCTGCAGCACAACGTATAATATAAAAATGTCCTTAATTTTTAAAGTGATTTCACGGTGGAAATTATCCGTTAACTCTCCAAGAAAAAATATTTTTCAAGCATTTATGTAGTCTACCTGAATTGGAGGAAAATGCAATTCGGAACAAAATTTAAATTTAATCATAATACGCCACCTAATACTGTTATTAGTGATGAGGGTTTTCAGTTTTCTTTAACAAAAACTGATCGTCTGCATAGACCTCCTTGTCTATGCACCTTAAAATGTAATCTGTAAGTTTTCGTGAGGACGCCGAGGTTGTACCCAACGCACATATAATAAGATATTATCTTCCGGAAGAGTAGAGATTAAGAATATGTGCATCTCTCACGAGAATCTACTATGACATGAAGTTCACGGCTCAGTTGCAGATATCGGCCGACTGCATATCCTTTGATTCACATTGTCTGAATTGCGGCAAACTCTAAATTGACGTAGAGCCTGTTTTTCTCGATTTGTCCGCTTGTTGCTTTCATGAAAAAATGGTTCATCAATTTGAAGGGATTGGAGAACGGCGACAATACGTTTATGAAGCAATTGTTTTAATCGGACATTTTAATAGCAATATATTTCTTTGTCAAACTGTAAAGCCTACATTGCGAGTTGTTTGTCAAAAAGGGAAAGCTTAAAACCAAAAATCCTTCCTTCCATGATGGTTTATCCTTCCTTCCTTCACATTAAAGATTCCATCCGACACCGATGATTCATGGATAAGTGCCGGGAACGTAATCCAGTTTTACCCTTTAATGTCAAAGAAGTATTATAAATTTTGGAAAATAATAATGAAACATTTTAATCAATCAGGTCATGTGATATTTTTTATTGTGACGCCTTTTATTTAGATTTTTTTAAATAATTCATAATGTTTATTTTATTTATAACTAATTTATATAACCGTCTAAAAAATAAAGAAGATTTGGGAAAAAATTGAAGACTGAAACAATGTTTTCAAATTTAATAAGGACAAATTACAATAAAACACGAAGCCTTTTTTGATAACTAAATATCAAAACAGTTTTCTTATTAAAAGGCCCTCGGTTTCTGGCAATCCCACCAATGGCATATTGGGGTTTCAAACCTACCACTCATGGGCTCTCGGGTTCCACCGATCACATCAATGACAAATTTGGGCTTCAACCATACGCCCTATGGCCCTTGGTTTCTATAGCATAATAATGTTTTTAAACCTACCACTAATGGACCCTCGGGTTCTGCCACTTACAATTATAGCATAATTGGGATTCAAACCCACCGCCAATGAGCCCTTGGGTTACGATAATCTCAAAATGTTATATTGGGGTTACAAACCATCGCCAATGAGCCATGGGGTGTCATCGATCCCAACTATGACATATTGGGTTTTCAAACCCAAGGCCATTGGCCCTCGTGTTCCGCTAATTACAACTATAACATATTGATGTTTCAGACCCACGGTCCATTGTCTCTTGAGTTCCGCCGATCACGCTAATGGTGTATTGGGGGCTTAAACCCGCCGCCAATGACTCCTCTGCTTATTACAATTATAGTATAATGGGATTTCAAACCCACCGCTAATGGTCTCTAGAGGTCTGCCGATAACAACCATTTTGGAGGTTTAACTTATGGAATCTTGGGGGTTCATCGGGGGGTTGGAAACACCAATATGCTATTGTTTTGATCGGCAGAACCTGAGGTTTCGTGGATGATGGGTTTGTTGCCATAGATGTATATGACGGGGCCCGAGTGTCCATTAGCTGTGGGGTTGTGTGAGTGTGTAGCTTCCACCTGTGTTTAAGATCAGGCAAGAAGTACTTTGTTTGGCGGCAACTAAGATCCTCATGCCATTCTTTTGGCCATGACACTCGAGTTTTGTTTTTAATATCTCGTAATAGCTAAGATATTTCCTAGCTAAAATAATGAATAATGATGAACCCAAAAAAGTCTTAATCGACTTTATATTCACCTCAAGTTCCTTTTTGTATATTATCTTCTGCATGATATATTTCTAGAAATAAATGAGCGATTAAAATTCTGTCCTTATTCTAATGTTCTCTCCAATCTTACTTTTGTATTAATGCCTATCAGGCTTTTGAAGTTGCCATCATTAATAATTTTGGGCTGATGATGTTTATATTACGTCTTTAAATCTTGGAATGTAAAAGAGCCAAATATGGCATTCTTAATAATATTTTGAGCATTTATACTATTGAGCTATTCGTGCTACATACTTTCATACATGTAATTGTATTCTTGTAATTGTCTATAGTTGTAATGGAGTTGGATTTTGCCCTCAATCTCAACAGGCCTCAAAAGAGCTTGTTATGATGAAATATTAAAGAAATGAAATGATATGTTAAATAGTTATAACAAAGAGTGAATATGTTTGACTTCTATTATATGAAGCTATGACCAAGCCTGAATTGATTTTTTTAATGGCATAAAAGTTTTCTACAATATTCAGTGATAAGTATCTTTTTTATATCGTAGCTACATTTCTCTAAGTACTTAGGGTGGATGATTAAAGTTTTTCAAGTGTTTTTCTCACAGGAAAAAAACCCTGTTAATGGCTGTTGAAAAAACTTTTTAATTTCGTGAGAGAACCAAAATGGATATGTAAAACTGTAAAATGAATACATTTACTCATGGAAATGTTAAGAGATGTGGAGGAGAGCAGTAATCAATATAATTCCTGAAATGTTATTCAAAAATTATTTATTGAAAAAAAAAATTAACGAACGATTTCTAATTGGAACCATTTCATTCTTCAATACTTTTTTTTTGAAAAATAAGATTTACAAAAAAGTATCAAAAGCCTAAAGGCTTCGTAAAAGCGTGCTCATCTCAGCGTTTAAGAGCAGGATCTTCTCCCGAGATATGTCAACCTCACCGATAATATCCTTGATTCGCAAGGCTAATTGAAATATTATAATTATTTTTCATATCCGTATTCGTGTGGAGTAAATAAAGCATTAAAACATTAAAATTTGTCTATCACATCTAGGATTTTATATTTGAGGTTGGTCAAAGTAGACCTTCCCCTATCGGGATTCGATCCTGCGCCCCCAGCATCAAGAGTTAAAGACGCCTTAAAATACTTAGCAGCTTTTGCACTCCCTTTGGTTTTATACTTTTTTAATTAAATATACGCTCCTTCTAAAAGATTTTACTATAATTTGATTATATTTGGGAGCGGAAAATGTGCTTGGCAATTGTGTCTTTTGTTAACTAAAAAAGTATAGTGTGTATAAGGTTTGGTTTTATTATTGTTCTCATTTGTGGGTCCATCAACGTCCTCCCTCTTATTATTGTACACCTCCTCTCTTAACTTCCTTGAAGTGGGACATAGGTTGTAAGATCAAAAATACGATGCAAGTTTTATGTTTTGTATATTAAAATTCAGTAGATTCAACTCCCCCCCCCAAAAAAAAAAAAAATATATATATATATATTCTAAGTTTCTTGCAACTGCCTATTGAAGAAATAATTGTTTTTAAAATAAAGGGAGTGCGATAGCTCATTGGGTTAAGGCAGGGGTGGAGTGGCCAGCGGGAGTACCAGGACTATACCCAGTGGGTTGCTGGCCTCAAGAAACATAAACGGCCGTTGACAGCCTCCCAATGGCATATTGGGGCCTGTATAAGGCCGGCGAGGGCATAATTGTCCCGGTGGATAAATTCTTCCCACTCCGTTCCTGGGTTAAGGTGTGTTCAACTCTTAATGTTGAGGGTGCAGGTTCGAATACCGAGAGGGGGAGTTCGATTTTAGTCAATCTCATTGATAAGATCCTAGGTTAGATATACTAATTTACACGCCAGTATGCTTATTTATATCCTGTCGGATGCAATTCTTTTTTGATGAAATATAAAAAATGATCTCATAACAAAAAGTATATAGTTAATTTATTTAAAGGCAAATTCTACATAAATTTATTATTATATTTAAAAGATATTAATCTCGAATGATTTTTTTTAGCTATTCGGTGAGTCAACTGACGATTTGAATAGACTATTCAGTATTTATGTATATGTAAAGTATCAAGAATCACATATATCATAAATATATATAGACAATGAATACTAACTAGTATTCATTGATATAGAGTAAGTTTTCCTCTACGATATTTCAAAATGTAGATAAAAACTTTTATGGATTTTAAAATAAGTCTTGAATAAATTTAACTTACCATCTTCAAGAATTCTTCAAAACACAAATGATACGTTTTCCTTTATATATCTCTACAAATAGTCGTTTTATATAGAAATAAAACTAAATATCCAAAAACTTTCCATATGTATATATAATATAAATAACAAATCAGACAAGTCAGTTAAATTTGCTTTTGTCTACAAAGTTCTATAAGGAATCAACATTGTCGGATATCAATGAAACTTATGTACATACAAGGAAATGTAAACAATTATGGCGAGCCTACATATGTCAAAAACTTTTTTCTCCTTCCATGACACGGAAATAACTATTTATTCTAAAGGATTTATATTTGATCATTATAGACGTATGAATACCCAATCAAATGTTTACTCGCTTCCATTCATTAATCTAATATCACCTAAGCTCAGTACAGACGAAAGTATATTATTTATGAAAGTCCATTGAAATTTTAGACTATATATGTAAACATAAAATAACAATGATTTTTTTACATACATTTGAATCAGCTTGAAATACTGACAAATAAAACATTCAAAGAGTGAAAAAATATGAAAATATACATGTTGTACAAACAATATATATCATAAGAATATAGTTAATACGATACTGCCTTTGATTTAAGGCTCGATCTCAATTTGAGTTTGATCCTACTATAGATCCTACTAGAACTATATGCATATGGCTTTTCGGATGGCTTTGTGGGCATGGTGTCAGCAATATTACGGACCTCTTCCTCAAAGTTGGGCCTTCCTGGTGGACAAAGGGCTATCTATATTTGCAAAGGTGCGAGACAAAGTGATTCGCTATCACCTTCTCTCTTCATTCTGGCAGTGAACGGGCTGCTGGAAAGACTCTCTGAAGATAAATCTGTAAGAAGATTAAATATAGGAGATAAAAATTTCAAAAGCATCATGTACGCAGATGATCTCACCCTTTTGCTTTCCGGGACGTCCACAGCTCTGAAGGAGTCCATCAAAGGAGCTTGGGAAATGCTCAAGGAATTTGAACTGTCTTCTGGTCTCGCAATCAATATTAATAAAACTCAGTTCTTGACTAACTGTGAGGATATAGATGAGACGGATTATGGGGATTTCGTCTTTGTAAAAACGACCAGTGTCCTTGGCATCACTTTAGCAAGTTCTAAGGACGAAGCAGAAGAGAAAAATAAGAATAAAGTCATTGAGATATTGAAACGAATGTTATCATTTTATAGAAGAACTCCCCTCTCCCGCTACGAAAGACTAATAGCATGGAACATTAATGTCGTCCCCAAAATTTTCCACTTACTGAGATATCTACCTTTCTCGGAAACTTTGTGCATTAAAATTTATGAGCTAAGGGCTTCCCTTGTTTGGGGCAACTTTAAGCCGTATATTTCTAAAATCAGAATGAACTCTTGCATCTCTCAATGGGGCTTGGGATCGCTTGAAATTGAGTCCATGTGGAAATCTCTGAACTTTCCTGGTTGCGGAGATTATTGAGCTGCGAAGACTATTGGGCAATTAGAATAAAAAATAAGTTTTTCAAAACTACAGGACATCATTACCTAGATAGAATTTACATGGGCCCACTGGAACTTCTAAGATCTTTAAAGTCTTGCGGATCTCACTGGAAGAGAATAGCAAAATCCTGGGGCTCAAGCTTGCACAGGGTCCTTCCTCTGCTTAAAGCAAACGAGCCTCTGAACTTCAATGGGGCTTTGAGAAGTTCCTCGGAGTTCTTCAAAGAGGGTAACCTCACGTCCGTTGGGGAATTCTTTCAAAGAAAAATTCAGATAAAAAATATATACTAAGTTTACGATTACAAAAACTTCGTTCGCTTACCTCTGCGGGAAATATACCTCTTGGGCCACCTATCCCCTTCTACATAGCCCTTACGGCATTGGACAATCGTTCTATTCGAAGGTCTATTGCTTGCTCTGGACGTCCCTTCCCTGGCATCGAGAGACGATTGAGGCTACTACATAATGAGGCGGATTTCCCCCCGCTGTGTCCGGAAATTATTATGAAAAACCCCTTTACGGACTCCTATCAAAAATGGTTCCGATACCGCTTAGCCACGTCTTCTTTATTTATGAGCAAGTCCCATGTGGATCCAAAGAAACGGGGATGCCATTAGTGTGGGGGGGTCGAGGAGACGTCTTTCCACTTCTTCTATCACTGCCTTAAAGTGGTCCCAGTCATTAAAGCTGTGGAAGAGATAATGTTAGAAGAACTTGGAGTATCATTAACCTCTACTGACTGGCTTGTATCAACATCTCCAACTTACGAGGAGGCTTACAAGATCGAGCACATGATATCCACTGTACAAAGGACCCTCTATGCTTCAAGAACGTGCGGAGGTGGACTTCCTATGGGTCTCCAAGACCTCGTCCGAAGAAATTTAGACATTCTGCGCTCTATCCACAGGGAAAATTTCAAAACAAACGGGCCCTCTCTCCTTCATGGGGACCAAGACAACAAATAAAAAGAAAAACCTCCACCTCAAGACTGGGGATCTTAATAATTATTTTATCACACCTTTTTACCAGTTTCTTTATCTTATCATCGTGTCTATCGTGCCCTGTATTTCTTATGATTAATTTTAATGCCATTTGTATAAATTCCAGTTGATATGTATGTTTACGCATATTTGTCTATAATTATCTCCCCATTGGTATATTGATTGCATAACTGTGTTTTAGTCGATAAAAAAAAATATATATATATATATAACTTCGGTTTTTTTTTTGTCATTGTACTCATTTTAGATTATAATTTCTATTTATCTATTTTATACAAGTCAAAATATTTTGTATTGCCTAAGCGATTTGACCAATTTATATGACATTGCTTGCAAGAGTAATCTGATATTTTAAAAACGATAAAAATTGTACGTTGATTTATAAATATAACGTTTTCTTTTTTTAATCGGATAAATACAAATTGCCGTTTAAAATACCTAATACAATAATAAAAGTAAAGGGCTAGGCCTCAATGATAGGAATTGTATGTGGCATTGAAAGTACATTACTTAAGGTAAGATACATTCCTTTTTTTACGAGAATGTTTTACTTATTCAATAATATAATGCTCTTTTTTTATCTGATAAATACAAACTGATAACATGTTACAAACAAAACTTTAGCTCGAACAAATTATATACTTCGTATTTTGGAATGCATGTTTTTCTTATATTTAATGTTATGGCTTTGTCATTTGATCACAATAACACAAATACATTATTTTCCAATGTATATACAGAACAATGCAGATTTTATCTTTTATCGTTTTTTCAAGTGGAGTCAATTGGGGGGGAAAACGATATTTGTTAAAATTGTTGGTACCTTTTTTTCTTTGTCTGAGAGCTCATATAGTAGACGAAGTGGTGCTAAGTATACTAATCAAATATACTACCATCCATGAATACATTCGACAACAAAAAAACACCGATGATTGTTTATCGTTCATTAATACTACACTCCAATATAGATTTATTAGAAAAGTTTTTTGCTATAGAATACTAAGCTTGAAAGTTTTTACTTATTCAATATTCAAATACAAAAACTCCATCTCAAGAGCTATTATTTTTTCTGGAGCAGATTATCGATAACACAGCTTCATTTTAATATTTTTCTCTTTAAGTCTAAATATCGATTTTTGAACACTTTTGTAAGGTAAATTGCAGGTTTTTGGATCTCCTTAAAATCATAATATATGAAGAAAACCATAAAGTGTAGTGATTGCAGAAATTATTATTTTTGTCAAAATAATAAATATGTAGTTTTATCGTAGATTTTGATAAATTTGCTACTCTGCTATCATGGCATAAACGTTTATCAGAATCATACAGAGAGCTAGTTGACCTGGTTAAATCTAAAACAAATATTATTTCATTCCTATTAGACTTACAACAAATGAGCATTGCTGAACTCACTAAAAATTATTAATTATTACATTTTGGGTTCATAAAACTTTAAAACAGGCACCTTATATTCTTGAAAATATATATTAAAGTACAAATAGAAGAGGATATTTTGATGAGTCAATGCTACATTTTTATTTGCATAGTAAAGCAAATATAAATGTTGGATAATAAAAAATGTAGAGACGTAGATACCTTTTTTGTGTGCTTATATTATTTACTTATGGCTTTGCAAATTTTCTTTATTTGTACAAATACCTTTTGTACATAGTAATTTATTACGATAACAAAAGATACATGCATGGGAATTAAAATTTGAATAAATAACGTAGTAGCTGTATAAAACATGTACTAGATACAGTTAGTTGACGCACCATTGACTTATGACAAATACGTTAACCCAAATGTATACTTTATTTCTTCATCATTTTCCAACAGACAATATAAATTATATGTTTATACATTTTGAAATCAAGATTTTATAAAATAGTTTTTCTTAATCAACCCGTTAATTATCCTTCAAAATTGGTTTAATAATTTTATTTTTTTATACAACAACTCTATCCTGTGATGGGAAAGGCCATAAGTCCAATTTGTTGACTCCGAGAGAGAAAGATGAAGAAACCCCGTCCAATCTGATCTTTGATTGTAAGGCAAAAAATGATAGCCCTTGAAGGAGAGAGATCGGAGAGCCGTGTTTATCATGTGAATATTTCAATTTTAAGTAATATGAATGTTTTAGCATTAATTTACCAATGTGTAATAATATACACAGTCCTAGATAGTTTCACTATCGGCTGATACCGGATTAGGTTCCGATGAGGTGGTTCCAATCTAGGAGCTGAACAACAACAAACACTCAACTTTCTTCTACAATTGTAAGTTTTGTAAAAATATCACCACGAATATTTATAAATTTATATTTTAATAATTCTCTAATATGTGATATTTATAAAAAAATTAAGCGGAAGAAAATATACAATCAAAGTCGCTCAACCTCTATCACTTTGATATGATTACTTTACTTTTACTGTTGTAACACAGATGGTATCCGGACAATTCCCCCCTAGACAATTCCCCCCCGGACAATTCCCACCCAGACAATTCCCCCCTGGACAGTTCCCACCCGGCGAATTCCCCCTAGACAATTCCCCCCCGGACAATCCCCCCTGGGCAATATCAATGCCATTGGACATTTGAAACCTAACATCAAAGTAAAAGGTTGTTTCTGCCATTTATCTTCAAATATTTTGAAAAAGGTTACGAACCTAGGATTGCAGCAGCGATATTTGGAAGATACAGAATTTACCATATATTGTAGAATGCTCTGTTGCCTTACTTTTTTACCAGAAAAAGATATTATTACTGCCTTTTTTTTTGCCTATATGGGTCGAAAGAATTGCATCCGACTGGATATAAATAAGCATTATAGCATTAAAATTAGTCTATTGAACCTAGGATCTTATCAATGAGGTAGACCAAAAATTACCATCCCTCTCGGGATTCGAACCTGCGCCCCAACATTGAGAGTTGAACACGCCTTAACACGTACGGCTATCGAGCTCCCTTGCCTTTGCCTTTGAAGAGCTCGCAGATAAAATTAAAGAAAAGTTTAATACCGACTTCGACGAAATCTTCGATTATTTTGAGGACACTTACATTGGTCGATATGGAAGAAATGCTTCCCGTAGTCGCCCCATATTTGCAATAAATTTGTGGAATATCTTCAACCAAACGGACGAAGGACTACCACGGACAAACAATAATGTGGAAAGATGGCATTGTCAATTTTCCTTGCAAGTTGCTTCCTGCCATCCAATGCTATGGAAGTTCCTTGAATTCTTAAAAAAGGAAGAAAACTTGATTCGTATCGACATCATTCAACAGCTTGCAGGTCATCCTCCACCTCTTCAAAGAAGACGATATCGCCGTTGTTATCAACGAATTTTGACCATTTTGAAAGATTATGAGATTGTGAAATTGTAGATTATTTATGAGCTATTGCTCAGAATATTGCATTTTGAAAACATTTATAATTATGTTTTTATATTGTTTTGAATTATCTCAATGTGTGTACTTTAGAAAATATATATAAAATAAAATTAAAAAATATGTAAAAACACAACTTTCATAAAAATGATAAACCAAAATTTTATTTCTATTATGTATGTACATATAAGTACTGCTAAGTATACGTATACTAATGCATATATGGAGGTGATTTACTAGGGTCGGAATCTAGGTACTAGGGAAGGTGTATTTTTTTAATACAATTTATTATTGTTCAAAAGGATATTCATGTAAAGGTTGCTTTTAGTTAAAAATGTTTTTTTCATAGATGAGAATTCAACGTCAAGAAAATATCCAAAATCATTGGTTAAATACTGCGCATTTGAAACAAAGAAAATATTCCTTTTGAAGTGCCTTATCTTTGGTTAGAAATCTATCACTCAAATTAGAGTTATTGACAACGATTTTTTACAAATTAGTATAAGTTAGACTGTATGATATATTTTCCTTTATTTTTTAAATAGGATAACTGTCCAGAGGGATTTGGCAGTTGGGTATTGCCAAGGGGGAATGTCTGGGGGGGAATTGTCTAGGGGGGAATTCGCCGGGTGGGAATTGTCCAGGGGGGAATTGTCTGGGGGGGAATTGTCCGGGGGGGAATGTCTAGGGGGGAATTGTCCGGGAATCGTCCAAGTCCTCTTGGTGTAATCTTCGTAATTCCCCTTAGGGAAGGACAATAGAGGAGCTCTCCAAATGGAGTACATGCACACCAGATCTTGAAACCGAAGTGTACTGTTTTTCCATGCAAAACTGTTTGAGGGATGACGGTCCAAAAAATTTCACCATTGACTCATCGATCGAATATGCTAAGTTCTTTGAACATACATTTTTGCAGTTTGATTTATGCCGTCCATCAAAGGTTATTTTCCTAAATGGATTTTAGGATTTGGAATACTTTCGACGTGTATCATATAGTTTTTCATGGTTCGATCTGGAGATACATTTTTTTTCCAAAGTTGTTGCATGTATCTTCCCTCATTTCCCAATACATTATTTGGAAGATGCTGTTCATATAGCCACTCCAAAAAGGCACAAGCATGACTTGCCTGATCATATTGAGTTTATAGAGAGAGCAAAATCGATGTCATGTTTTTCATTGCCACTTTTTTCGTTTCATCTAATATCTTATCACATATTTCGTCCGTAATGAAAAACTTAAGATAATCAAAAGGATTCTTTAGCTCATCTAAGTCTAAGGGAATATTTTCAAGATTTGAATGAAGGTTTGAATCGAACATAATCTTCGAACCAATCTGATTTTGTAATGTATAATAAACAAACACAAATTTCAGGTCATCTTCCATCGCGTACTTTAAAGTACGTTCAAAATCTAAAATATAATTTTGTACACAAAAACTACAATTACGACATTTCTTTTTCATTGAGAAAAAAGTTTGGAACTATATCTCAAGTAATTAAAGAAACAAATATTAAAAATGTGACAATACTTACGTTTTTTTAATGGTTGAACTTATGGGAGCACAGATTTTTCATTTTGATATATTGACTTTATTCTTTGACTATTTATAACAAACTGAATCAATTTTCGGTACAATGAAATAAAATAATGAATGTTATTTTCACGTAAATCTATTTATTTTATTTATAAAATAAGCTTCTAAGATAAAGTATTTGAACAGCATAATACCACAAAATCAGGTTATAACGCGTACTTTAAAGTACGCAATGGAAAGTAATGGGTTAATTACTTAATAAATACCTGATTTATTGATGAAACCAAAGTTTATTACACAATTATCCCATGTAACAGAATTATCCATCTCAATTTCTAATTGTTTCAGTTAGAAAAATCCTTAAGCAAAGGCTCGCGAAATCATATTGTCTTAGTTACAAACCACACTTATTTAATGAAAAAGGGGGGCAAATTTAAAATACGCTCAAGATTGGACTACTTCTTTATTTCAAATGAACTTCTTCCTTGCCTATTTAAATATATATATCTCTCCCCTTACCTCTCTAATCACTGCCCGATTTTAATGTCCTTGTCGCAAAAAGATTTCAACCGTAAGCAACAATGGCATACACTGCTATTGAATGGCTTTGTTACAGATAGGAAAACTGAATTTAACTGACGGTTAAAGTAGGCACACCCTCAAAATTTAAAATCCCCAGAGCTGCGACTACCGAATGTAAGTCGGTATTCGATACTACCGGCGGTAGATTTCAAATATCGAACTGATTAAACGATATTCGGTAGAAACTACCGAATACCGTACCGATTGACAATCGGTAAGGTATATTTGAAAGTATGACTTTTGTAACATTCACATAGAGACATAAAGATATAGAAAGCTTATTCCCTTCAATAGCAGAGAAACATCGTTCACTGTCACTTTGCCCAAGCGCTCCCTCGTGTGAAGAACTTGAACTTCGAAAATAATAAACAAATATAACTTATAGTATTATAGAGCAGATAGATAAATATATATTCAATATTAGCTTATGCTATGTATTGAATACTTGAGTACCTGAAAGTGCATCTAATATCGGACAATAAGATCTATAGCCTTCCATTTCCTACGAAATCTAAGTACATATATAATTTATATAAGATTATTATGTATTAAATTTCAAATAATCGATATTAAATTATAACAAACGATGAATTAATTGTCCATTGTTATACATTGTCCGATATTAAATGTATATGAAGAAGTAAAAGCAGATATATAAATAAATGTATCTCTCTTTCTAATCTACCGTACCGAATATCGATCGATACTGTAGATATATAATAAATCTACCGAATACCGATATCGATCAGTATTCGATATACCGAATATCGAACCGGCGGTAGATTTTTCTACCGAATCCCAGCTCTGAAAATCCCCTAGTGGTTTGATGGTTAAATATCAGGCTTGTTGATCGGAGTTTTTTCTGATCGGCGATCAATAGCGATATAGCGATATTTGATCGCTGATCGGAGTATCGCAAAAGGTCCTGATCTTTATATCTTTTGATCGTAAGAAAATCACTAATAAATAGCGATCCGATCAATTTGTATAAAATAACTAAAAAAGAAAAATTGTTTGTAATAAGGATTTTTGAGACAAACCCTACATTTCTTAAAACTTAACTAGCTGTCACATTGACCAAAATCCATTCCAACAACTAATATTTGTTTAGAAAAACAAAATACTGACAGCCACTAATGGAAAAAGCCTGTGTGTGCTATCCTGATATATTTTTTGTCCTAAAATTTACAGACAGGCGACTATGTAGAAGTCATTATTTTTGAGCTCATAGGCTATGGGAAACATTTATTCTGGCATCTCCTGTCTTAAAGTATGCAGACATATGCCAATTGTGGAGCCAGAGTGTTGGAGCTCATAGGCTATGAGAAACAATCATTCTGATATTTTTGTCCTAAAATATACAGACAGGCGCCTATGGAAAAGTCGTTATTTTGTAGTTCATAGACTATGGGAAACAATTATTCCATTGCCATATAAAGATTAATGCTTATAAAGCTTTGACTGTATATACAGGGTCTTGCAGGTAAATCCGCACAAAGTTCAATATCCTCCAGATCCAAAATGGGAACAAAAGCGATACCTATTTTGAATAAGAAAGTTGTTTATTAGACATAAAACAAGATGGTGTCCGTTCATTTGCGCGAGGATTTGATTGAGCGAGTGCCGTTTGAGCGATTATTTTTGCGCGAGGCTCGTTTGCGCGAGTATCTGTTGGGCGAGTTACTATAGAGCGACTTTTGAAGATGATGTAGACACTGGGTTTCAACCGGGACAAAATTGACCTTGTTATATTCTAGATATTTCTTTGGGAGGGAGGGACGAATGGAGATAGTTATATAGGTGGTGTTTATTTCATTACCAAAAACATGATAACTTGGCTCAACTTCGTGATTCATAGTTTTCTTTAGGGAACTAAAACCATTCATACAGAGGGACATTTGGATACATAAAAAAGATTAGGAGCCCATGCTCAATTGAATCAAAATAATGACGTCACTTGAGGCATCCTTTTCATAACAAATATTTAAATCCATCAATTCCTTTTCAGCATTATAGTGTGTTTATATGAAAGGGTGTCATGGTGGTGAATCCCTCATTATCATATCCGTGATTAGATATTTTTTCATCAACTGAACTCAAACCGACAATCATAATAATCCTATGAAAGGATTCAGCGCAGACTCATAAGATTCACTCGTCAACGACCAATGATTGTCCTAGGACAACAAAGCTAAGAACGCTGCTGCTGTGAAAACCTTCACAGAAGATTGTTCCTCCGTCATGGGGAAGAAATGTTGTGTCCCCGGATGTCCTCCTCACCCTCTTCCGTGTCTCCGAACGTGTCCGGTTCCTCTCATGTGGAGGTGCTTTGTGAGAGCGGTGCTGGTTACTACAGCGGCCATGTGGAGGAAGGAAGTCTATCCCTCTTCCTCCGAGGGACTCGTGAGCTAGCTTCGACTCCCGGGAGCTACCCCTCTCACGCTTCCCTTTCTCCTCCGTCCGGATGCCCCCTCCCGCCACGAGCCACCCAGAGACGCATATGATGAGTTTGGAGAAATATTTTTTGGTTTGTAAGTGTAGTTTCTACTCCCAAATTATACCCGAAATAATTTATGAGGGCACAGGGTAACATTATGATTCCAGTGGTTATTCCATAATGTAGGTAGTTTCTAGGCTAAAGCCATACGAAGGGTGGAAAAACTAGAAATTAAGAGCTAAAATATAAAAGTTTTGTAACCAAATTATATTTGTGGAGGAAGAATACTGCGTTGTTCAGCTTCTACATACCAAAAATATTGTCTGTTGAAGTAATTAGGTTTAGTTTATGATAAATTAATATCTACCTTGCTAAGAAAACTATTTACAACCTTGTTATTAAGCTTATTATGATGACGTCACATATAAAATATTATTTGTATTTTTTAGTCCCTAATTATCGGACAGAAGAACATAAGTATAAAGTGTCCGATAATTGAAGCAATCGCGCAAATGAATACTCGCGCAAACGAGCCTCGCTCAACTGAAAATCGCTCCAAAAATCCTCGCGCAATCGAAAATCGCTCTATCTCAACTCGCGCAAATGATAGACCGCCAACAAGATTACTATTCAATTTGGCCACCATCAGCCTCAAGGATGTCTCCAAACGACGCCTGAACCTCTCACAGTCCGTGGAGACCTCCGCAGGATCCAGCTTGTTTATCTCCGACTTTATGAAGGCCTTCAGGGACGCCATATTGCTGTGGTGTGTGGCGTACACCTCCCTCTCCAACTTCCCCTACAAGTAGTAGTCGCATGGATTCAGGTCGGGGCTGTTGGGAGGCCAGGTGTTGAAGTCTCAAAAGTTGGAAACATTCTTCTTCAGCCAGGACTGCACAAGTTTGGCCGTGTGGGCGGGCGCCGAGTCCTGCTGGAATGTGTACGGGGTTCCGGAGGCCACAGAGTCCATCCAGGGGACAACGACAGGTGGACCTCACGCTTCCTGGCGAGGATGGACATGGGCGTCCCGGATTGGCTTTGATGGACCTCTTGAGACCAGCCACAAATGTGGGCGTGCAGATTCGGTCACTCCTAGGCTTGTGCTCCTTCCTCTTGGACATCCCTGACTCCTCCTACTTCTTGGTGATGTCGTAGACCGTCCTCCTGGGGTACTTGAGCAGCTTGATGATGACTGTAGGACGGTGCCCTGCGCACAGCAACTCGATGACCGTGTCCCTCCGGGTCTGCTCCATCTCCGTATCAGTGTATTTGTTTTGTTTTCGGGCGTAATTCGACAGTAAATTCACGAAACCTCCCACATGTACAATATCTAAGCTCTACTTGCACTCCTTATGGATCTGGACGAGGTTGAACTTTGTGTGGATTTACCTGCAAGACCCTGTACATTTAAATTTTTACTTAGAATTAGTATTACATAGGTAATTTTTTTGTTGATCGCAATTAAATTGATCGGATCGCTGATCGGAAAAATCCCTGATCGTTATATCGCTATATCGCAAAGAATTTCTGATCGCTATTTTTGATCGGATCGCTATTTTTTTCCTGATCGCTCACAAGCCTGTTAAATATATATGTTGTTCGTATGGGATGGCGTGTGGGTCTGTGCAAGAGACCCTTGTTATACATTATTAAATGAAGGACCCTTCTAATAATCTGACTTAACAATTTTTGTTGCATAACTTTTATATGTTTATAAATACCAAGATATATTGACATACAATGTACTTTTTATATAGCCAAGAGAACTGGCATTTTGCCTGCCAGTGGTTTCTAATAACGTCAGACGGGCAAGAAGTACTTTAGCATTGATTTCCTTTCAGCTCACTTCATCTAAAAAATTACATTACAATATATTTTTGACGATGTGAATAAGAGTGATTATACAAATAATGTTTTTGTCTTTTGACTATCCATCAAAACATATCTTGTATTTTACATATTGTCATTAAAATATAGACCTTTTTAATCCAAAACATTACTCAAGGATAAAGAGTATAGTACAAGTTTTTTTTTTAGGGGGGGGGGGGGGGATAGACTTTCCTCATTAAAACATAATTTCTATTAGTTATCATGATGGTTCCTTAACAGTCCAAAAAAATAAAAACTTCCCTCATCATTTACGTATATAATTAAAATAATTTATAATTAATTCCCCACAGATCATTGAGCCTAGTAGTGTAAAAAGATGTCTCTTAATAATTGATAGGCTTTGAAGAATAAATATTGTACATAATAATTCTTTTCCCCAAATACACAAATGAGTTGGATATATAAATTAGTTTGTCTTATGCACAAATTATCATTAATATAAATATTGCATTAATTCATTCCAATGCATTTCTACCCCCCCCCCCCCTCCCTTTCCCTTACACACTCTTATCTCATATGGGAATAAGGTTATATATCCCCATAAATCAACCCCGCAATCCATTAGAGACTGCTACAACAATCGAAATATACAATAAACCCCTTGCACACAGACCACAATGATCGAATTATTCATAATGAAGACTGACCTCACAAGAGCATTGTTTTTACTATCATTTTTTCTATTTGGTTTGATAGAATTGCATCCATATGCATATAAACATTAGAACGTGTGATTAATCTATAGGATCTTATCAATGCGGTGGACCAAAATTGATATTCCATTCTAGGGAGTTTGAACTTGCACCCCTTACATTTATTAACGCACTGAGCATTAATGATCCATTTTTTTAACCACTACTCGTGTAATTTCTCAGCTAGAATATGTTATTTGGTCTAATTAATAAATAAGACGAAATAAAAAAATTCAATAAAGTAGTGCAAAAATCATAGATTTATCAAAAAAATAACTATTAATAAAAACAAGTACCAGATGGGGGCTGTTCTCTCAGTAGTTTATCTTACCTTCCTCTGATTCTGGCAGATCTAAGTTCTAGGGAGATATTCCATACTCTTACCTACACGTATGCAATGTTCTTTGTTTTTATGGTTTAATAATACCGTTCAAATAAATTAATTTCTTTAAGGTCTAATTTTATCATATCATATTTGATTAAATTAATTTATACCACTCACGATATTAAACACAAATATAACTCTAAGTGTAGACCTATATAATGATAAAACTTGACCAGACAAGGAAATAGTCCTCTATTTTAGATAATAAATTGCATTTACCACACGAACTATTTAGTTTCAACTGATAAAAAAGAACATAATTACATGAATAAAGGGCAATATATCTTTAAAGTTGTGTGACATCTATTATGAGAAGAAAAAAACTATATATTTTTTTCTCTTTGCCAACATAAATGAACTTATGGTGATCAACGATTTTGAAGTCTGGATTACTCCATTTGGTATAACATATTTATATGATAAAAAAATAATAAAGCCTTTAACATAATTAATAATTTTTACTTTTCTAGTGGCAGTCGTTGTTTCATTTTCTCTGCAGAAATCAATTTATTATTATATTTATGTTTATTTATGTAACAAAATATCAAAGCAGGCATGGAAAATGAATCCAGAAAACATGCTTAATAAGTAGGAATTCTTTTGTCTAGTTTTATGATTACTTTTAATTTTGCCGTGTTTTGCAAGATCATAAATAAAGAATTATACCAAATCGAAAAATATGTTTTTTGTAACAAAGTTAGACAAAAATTACCTTTGGTCCACACAAAAACCCGAAACGGAATGGATGAAAATAGGAAATGCAAAAGCATTAGTGTAGCCTCCAATAATAATGATGTAAACAAAAATAAAAACAAACACAAAAGTTGAAATAAAAACACCATTTTTGTGGTTCTCCAAAAATACATGCTTCACCCCTCAAAACACATTTCCCCCCCCGGTAAAAAACATTTAATTCAGTAATTTGCAGAAATTTTATACAGTGTAAAAAAAATAAAAGAGCACAATTATTTGGTCAGCATGAATCTCATTTTATATAAGCATTCAAAAGACAATTTACTCAATGTAATTTAGATCGTCTTTCTTTATATCCACTTTATTAAACAAAATTTAATAGAAAAAATAGTTATTGATTTTTTATTCAATATTACAAGCAAATTATATTTGTATTTGCAAAAACTCTTGACGAATACTATCATCAAATATTTTAAATATAAATAGTATTTTAAAATCAATATTAATCTACATACATAAGTCCTCAACAAATATTACAGAAAAAGCAAATTCCATTATAACATGGTCTAACTTCACATAGATAAACTAAAACCCAATAGCTGATTTGTGTTGGCCGTCTTCCGACAACATGGGGGAACAAAGCTTAAGCCAATCTTCGGCAAAAAAAGAGGTATCCAGATACCTATCATACCGTTCAAAATGAAATCGTCAGCCCGCTCAATTGCTGGCATCAGATAATGTTTTAAACAGATGTAATGAGCTCCTTTGAAAACTCTTTGAATAAAAGAAAGATTCAAAGAGAAGCACAAGATAGCATCAATCTGTTAAAATAAGTATCTTTCTGAGTCATAGAAAGGTCAAATACCGTCACCTACCAGCAATTCTGGAGGTGCGAGACACGTTCCTCCAAGAGCAGATAAATATGTGCTGCTTCTGTAACGAATGTGCAAAACTACAGCTCACATTTTCTGGACCTACACAAGAAAAAACATGTAGACACTTAATGGGGATTTCTTTTTTACGATCTTTTGGGGGATATATGAAAATCCATAAAAGTATTAGGTGAGCTAGGTTTCCATATCACATTTTTTTATGTGAGAAACATATAATCGCTTGTTGGTCGTTTGATCCTGACAGACAAATCAAAGAAATGATATTATCAAGATGATGTTGATCCTTGTATGTGTTTTGGATTTATCATGGATAAACCCTCCCTATTATGAGCAAATAGTAGCATTGTTTATATTGTGGTGTGTGGGAATTCTAGATTGATGAGCATGTGTTGATGATAGTCTCTAACGTAGAAAATTGTAATTATTTGGTGTGTTTCCGAAAGATTGAGGGGGGGGGGGGGGATTTACTCGTCAGGTTTTTGTATCCTTATAAGACATAATTACTTTTTCTTGAGGAGGACTCAAGAGGTATCATTGTTCATATGGGTTAACCTAGAAGAAAAAAACGTAAGAAAATTGTGGGAGACCACATGTTCTTAATATGAAAGCAAAGCAAGAACTATTCCCATACAGAAAAGGGTTAACAAGGGATTATGAAACAATACTTGGAGCTCTGTAGAAAGGATAAATAGATGGAAGAACAACTGAATTTTTCATTAGAACATATTTTCAGGATTGCTTACTATCAAATATAAGATATCTGCCCTCCAAATAAAGTTCTGAATTTTGGTTTAGCAGTCTTGAATTCAATTGCTAATAAATGGGATATAACGGACTATATGATCTTGTCAGATATATAGACAAATAATACGGGCATCCAGGTGCAGAATGATGGACACTAACTACGTAAGAAATGATAGAAGACAAACGGTTCTTGATACTTGGTGAAGCTAATACAGCATACGAGGGTAAAGTTCAGCAATCATAATTCTGGAAGTAGCCTTCCTATTGCTAAAACAATCTAATTATTCCTATTTAGCGATTGCCTCTCTGGTATTAATCATCTATATTTTATAGGTCAGGCAGAAGAATAGGTAAGAGATCATAAATTGTAAATCGCTCTCGAAAGACCTCAATGCAAGATTGCATTGAGTTGAATAAAGGGCACAATAATAGTTTAAGCAACGACTTTGCAGATGCCTTTGCGAGAGAAGGCGCTATAAAAGGACTATCTGTCACTGTCATAATATCGCTGTGCAAATATAAGAGTTTCAAACAAGAAAGCTGCATGAACAGGTTGGAAAATAAATTAGGTAATATTAAAAACTTGTCGGTTGACTAGTCTGCTATTCATAATTGTTAGGACTAAGATCTTTCAGTACAAAAATCAACGGCTCATTATTATACTTAAATAATATATATAACTAGAGGCATATATACACTCAGAGAGTGCAACCTCCGCCGTCATGAGCCTTCCGAGGCGGATTTTCACGACTGGGGAGGCGTAGAGAGACGGGAGGGTTCCCCTAGACGGAAATTCCGAGAGAAAGACGCTCCCGGCACCCAATTTCACAGCACGCGACAATCTATTGGCAGAGTAGGCTAACTTGAAATATTTATAGTATTTAGCTCATTTGCATCTAATTCTGCACTCAGAGATGCCAAAATTTAATCACTTGTTCCTTTTGGCATTTTCAACAACTCCACAAAATTTCATCCGAATCTGTTCAGTACTTTTGAGTTATCCTGCTGACAAACCAACAAACAAACCAACAAGCCAGTGAAAACAATACTCCTTGGGCGGAGGTAATAAATCAAGCAGACAAATGGATATCCTTGTAAAGTGTTTATTCAGCTTTACAAGATTCTTGATTTTTTCTGCTCTTGTGTTTATGATATGTGGACAATATTAATATTTAAAAGTGAAAATACATATCATGCATATGAAATAATACACTCAAAATATTATACAGGCTAAGTATTAAAATTAATTGCGTCATGCTATAAACAGCTCTTATCAGAAGAAATATACTCTACACCATAAAAAACCCATACAACAATGAAATCAAATATTTTTTTATAGTTTTGTCTCATATGTTGTTTTTGTTCCGGAAACTTTATCACTAGTTTAAATTTAAAAAGCTTATACTTTTCTGATATGAAGACAATACTGTTTGACAGTAATGTTTATGTTTTCTAAAAAAAACCACAATATTTCTGTATATATATTATATGTTTGCATATTTAAATTATTATGTGCATACCTATTTTGTATACTTGATATGGATAAAAAACTAAAACGATTGTATATTACAGGGTCGGCAACCCAAAATGTTGAAAGAGCCATAACGGACCAAATAATTTTTTTATGTGTCGGAGTCGCCAAAAATTCAATTCCTAATATAACCTTCATTTTGGTCCTATATATTATCCTATACCATCTTTTTCCTTTTTTAACGTTTTGGAAAAGCTCCAAGGAGCCACGAAGGCAGCTTTAAAGAGCCATTTGAGGCTCTAGAGCCGCGGGTTGCCGAATATGGTACCATTCAAAGATTAAATTAATATCACTAATTAAATATCACACTATATTTATAACCACGAAGCATCGTATTTGTTACCTATCGAACGCACTTCATTGTTTTCTTTATAGAGATTTATGGATTATTACATGTTGGGTCTACCCTATGGCAGTGGAACGTGAAACCCCAATATGACAATGTGTGATTGTAGGAAGTATATGCCTTTGTTGAATAAAATTTTTTAAAATCCAAGCATGTTATAATTACGTGTTATTCGATGTAGCCGAAGGGGTTCAAATACCTCATATGATATAGGATTGTCCCTATTTTTTTTGTCTAGAAGTTGAAAGTAGGATATTTATAAGGAAAAATGTTGGAGATTATCGGTGGACATTATTTCTGGAGGCAATTTCCGTTCGCTTAATATATTATTTCGTACATGTTTGTCCCAATTTGAAACAGAGTGCTTGCTTTAATATTCAATTAGATGTTTTCATAGTAATATTAATAATATATTTATCTTTCTTTCATTTTCTCATTTATTTGAAGATTATATATATATATATATAGACGCTGCAAGCAATATTTAGACCAAAAGCCATAAAATTATTCACAATTGACGTTTATATTTACTTTCGTTCCTTGATATAAATTTTTTCTTCTTCTTTGTTAATATAACTTCTACGAATAATAAAGAACATTAATTATTACAATATTAAAGGTTTTTTGTACGTGTTCATTTGTTCATTTATATATGTAGAGAAATCTGAGTATATATTTTGACTTAAACTAGGATCTTACAAGGATTCGGCTCACACAAAGAACATTTTATCTATGGCAGCTAGAGTATGGAACAGAACTCATATCTATCCAGAGTTTGAGGAAGATAAGAGAAGTTCTGGACGACTAGTCACAACCTCCTTCCATATATTCCTTGTTTTCATTTTATTTTTTATTACTTTTTTAAATGACTTTAGATGTCTGTGTTTTTTTGCTTCTCAGTTTTATTCTGTTTTTGTTTCTAATATATATAATTTGTATATAAAAAATGATGTACGACCTAATATGTTCTGCTGTACAATCCCTCCTGTAATAGTTTTAAATAAAATGGATATACACACAAAAGAGTTTTCCTTGGAAAGCCTTTTGAATACATATTTTATATAATAATACAAATTAATTAATTCATTCAATATAATAAAAAACAAGTTTTTATAAAAATTTCCGGAGCTTTTAAAATTCCCAATCGATTTTTATACTTAGCCTAAAATTGTTCTTACCGAAAAATATTCTGTAATTTATAAAACACGCATTATACAGTAAAGGTTCTTTAATGACTCCATTTGTGTAAGGATAACGCAATTATTAACTAGAGGAATATACATCAGAGAGTGTGTATCTCCGCCGATCCCACAACATCCCATTCAAACATCTCCTTTCACACGCCCGATGTTCTATCTCTAATCATTGTTTCCTCTCTGTTTAGCTCATTTTGCATATTAAAAAAGCACTCAGAGATGGAAGACGGAAGAAGTTAAGCTACGTCACGGGGTTAACATAGTCTGAGCGATATATGAACAACAATACGTCAATGAATATTTTTATCGTTTGTTTTTCCTACTCCCGAATAGAGACCCCATTTCATTATTATTAGTAGTAGATTTTGCTCCTTTTGCATATTAAAAAAGCACTTAGAGATGCCAAAATTAATCACTTGATACTTTTGGCATTTCCAAACAACTCCACAAAGTTTCATTTGATTCGTTCAGTACTTTTGAGTGATCCTGATGACAAACAAACCAACAAACCAACGCCAGTGAAAAACATACCTCTTCGGCGGAGGTAATAAAAGTTGCTGTCTGTTTTGGATATAAAGTATGATTATAAATGTACTTTCAATTGCTTCTAACAATAAAATAATCAAGTAAGCTTTAAATTTAATTGTAAACCTTCATATTATTAAACTTTTTGAAATTATACAAAATTCCTTTCAGTCTTATTAAGTAAATAAAAATATC
>CP045896.1:5579442-5615590 GCA_013387185.1 Caligus rogercresseyi
TTGGTTTGGTAGTCGAAAAAAATATTCAGAGGTCCAATTTACTTTCAAGCTATTCACTTCAGCTCTCAGTGAGTGCGAAGGCCTTATTGGATCAAAACTGTCGAAGAAGGAACCACTGACAAGGCAAGACTTGCGTCCAATTTTATTATCTGCTGCAGTCAGTATGCCGCACTTGATTTAAAGATATCCAGAGTTAATCTGGAATCATGGAAATATGCAATACACTTGGTATTCTTCATGGTACCTTCTTCGAACCGTCACCTCCCATCCAGAAGAAGATTGTCCTGCAATATCTTCGGTTTTATAACCCCTAATGATGTATTTGTTTATTTTGTTTTTATATTTCATATGATTTCTGTTTAGTTGAGTTTTGGTTTTTTATAGGTGGAGTAACTTTAAACTATAATGTGTATTTTAGTATTTTACGCCCTTTACCTACTTTTTGATAATTTTATGTTATGTATTCACTTTCAATTAGTCAATTTTAAATAAAGATTTATATAAAAATGCATATATAAATAAACATATGGTCTAAAATTACTGTCCAGGGATGAAATCAGCTTATATAAAATTCTACTTGTTCATTATTAAAAATTGTGAATACCTTCTTGTCATTGACTTGATAGAAGTCACTTATTTGTGAAGGTTTTAAATAAATTTTTATCAAATCATAACATATTCAACTGAGCTTTCAAAAAAATATTATTTTTATTCTAATCATAAAAGTGTCCTATGGACCAGTTCAGTGTGATAGTAATTAATTCCTTTGGACGCTGATTTCTACGAATTATCAGTTAATGAATATATTTTATTACAAAGTGGCATAACGTTTCACTCCAGATAGAAAAAATGACGTAAGAGTGATGGATGGGCCTCATACTAGGCTAACATTATCGCGATGAGAGCCGTTACGTTAAGAAGTCCATTATAGGAACATATTCATACCAACAATCACAAGGCACTGAGTTTTAAAATATCTTTTTTCAGGGCAAAGGTCTTTATTCTATTTCTATAATATTAAAAAATAGATAAAAATGGGGGGGGGGGGGATTTGTGTTTGGTAAAAGTATATATAAACATTATAGATTCTTTTATAAATATCTTTGCAATGGCCATCAACAACTTTTTTGTGATAAGAGATAAATGTAATTTTTCGTGTAGGTGAAATTGAAGAAAGAGGAATGCAGTTGAGCGATAAATCAGAAATGCCATTGACACGCAAGAGCCAAACAACAAGGACATAACACTTTATTTTGATCAGATACAAATTACATACGGGACTGATAAGATGAGGCAAATGACAGTTTGATAATGATTCACCATGAGCAACATTCTATAAAATGGTGTTGTCAAGTAGGCAACATAAGGATTAAAGCTTTTTATTGGATAAAGGAAATATATTATTTTTAATATATCATATTGAAAAGAATTTATAGATAAAAATAGGTACATCAAAAGATTATCGAAAAAATGCATTAATGAAAAAATGACATATTTTATACAAGGCTGCATTTTTTTCTTATGGAAGAGGCTTGACATTGGTAAAAAATTATTTTTTTATTACTTGTTCAATAAAAAAGTTAGATCCTTGAACCAAAGAAAAAAAAATTATCAAATACCATTTCCCAGATATAAATATTTGCATCAACAGTAAGTAGAAAAAATGGGTGAAAATGTGTGTACAACGATAATATAAATACTTAATATACACAGTGGAGCAATTCCTAGAAATTCAAAAAATATAATTTCAAGTTAATATTCAGAAAAGTATTGATAACACCGTGTAACAAAGTTTTTGTCCTTGAGTTGAAAACTGTTATTTTCTATTTACCTATGTCCATCAAACATGAAAAAAATACTTTTAATCATTTTTAATTTTGCTTTTGTGTCCAGAATAAGGATATTTGTGAAATTTACAATTTCAAAGAAAAGATCAATTTAGTAGGACGAAGTATTGATCATATTAAATAACTACTTTTAGGTGATTATTGAGGTTGCATTTAATATTATTGTGATTTGTTACGAAGAAAAAAAATAGGTTTGCCTTTTATTTACATATAATTATTTACAAGTGTCAAAAATAATTTGATTTTTTAGAGAGTTACTGTGATTTGGAAAATTGCATTTCAATATTGTTATCAAATTATAAGGAACTTGCAAATAAAAAGGCAAAGCTATTTCTTTTTCTTCGTAACAAATCACAATAATATTAAATGCAACCTCAATAATCACCTAAAAGTAGTTATTTAATATGATCAATACTTCGTCCTACTAAATTGATATTTTCTTTACTTTCATGCCAGATATCGAAATTATAAAAACTGTTCTGAAATGCATTGACATATACCAAAATATATTACCTTTTGATTATAGTCAATAGACTCGAAACAAAAAATATATCACCGCTTAAATAGAACACTAAAATATGGTCAACTTTTTGAAACATATAGCCGATTTTTTCGATTAGTACGAAAGATATATAAATTATAAAAACGGATTTGAAATGCACAGATATAGTAAAAAAATAAATAGTACTGACATTTGTGGTTATTCTTACTTTCCACGAAGATAACTGGGCTGAACCATTAGAAATGATGAAAATTGTAAATTTCAAAAAAGGTCATAAAGGCCAAACCTTTTTTCGGACAAAATTTTAAGTGGCATTTTTGGAATCTACGTAAAAAATGGGACTCAAATTAGGAATTTCAGCCAAAGGACAAACAAATACCTTAATTTTGTTTCATAGTGTAATAAAGATTACTACTCAATTAACTGACTGAGCTAGTTTTTGTATTCAGAGACGTGGACAACTAAATAATTAATAATGCAAGTTATGATATTAATTGGACTATGTTATAAACTCTCATTTTTACGTTCAAAATCTTATTCATATTAATACGGATGCAATTCTATCGAACCAAATACGCTACAAGGATCATCTTGGGAATTGTGAGGTTTGGATATAAAGAGACTCTCTAGGAGAAAATCACTAAATCTACAATTGTCTATGTTACATTTAAAAATGCAGTGGCTATAATTTTTATTTAGAATGTTCATATTTTTCACGAAGTTATTCTATTGTAGGATTGACACCATTCTCTTATAATGTTTACATAAAGCATAAGAGACGTTTTTGTTTCCAGAAGGACGTCAAAGAATAGTATCTTAGAAGTGTATCAAGGCATCAATGAAGACATGTGATGAGTTAGGTCTTTTGGATCTTGAGTCTTTCTGGATTATTTTACTTTTTAAATGAATTCAGGGACCTTTCGAAGGTATGGATTGAAAATTCTAGGATTTTTTTGTAAGGACTTGGCAAATGAATTATAAAAAAGGATGAAATGGCAGGAGCACTTCTTGGACTGGGCGTTATATATAACACTTCAATAAATAATAAATTACGGTGCTTTAAAGATATTTTGACAGAAAAAATAATTATATTGCCAATGAACTGTTAGAAAGAGAAATAGTTTAAAGTATAGTCGATTTTAAAGGTTGTAAAAAAAGGTACAAAAAGGTGTTCTAATTTTATTTTATCTATGTCTAGTAAAAACCTTCGACATCTTATAGTGGATAGAAAGTTTAGAAAACATTTTAATAAAAAATATTGGGAGGAGAAAGGAAGGATACGGCTACAGTTTAGTCAATAAAGTCACATCTGTATTGGTTTAAGTAAAGAGCAGTTACTAACGGGAAGCACTGGGAAGCATATACATATGGATGAAAGGCATTGCTTTTCTGTAGAACTTCTTGGAGACGTCAAAACATTTAATTCTAGCGTGAAGTTGTCTTAGAAAAATGTATCACATGCTGTTATATGTGGAAGAATCTTCATAGATATATTACAGCAAAGAAAAATTGGAACAGGGAAGGAAAAAGCTAGGGAAATATCATTTTTATCCCTACTGAACCCATTTATTGACATTAAAAATGTGTATGTGCCAAACAAAAATTCGTTACTTTAACTCCAATAACCAAGACTTCAATAATTAATCTATTTAACATGTAATTGAAAATATATTTTTATTTTTGCCTATATGAATTGCTCCCTCTATCGTTCGAAAAGGAAACTATAATCAGAGGAACCGTTCGTCTCGCTCTTTTGTTTCGCTTTGGATGTGGTTTTCCAAGTTTTTATTATTGTAGAATAATATTTCACTTGTATTATACCATTACAACGTATTTTTAAGTATAACCCATTAAGGCCGAAAGTTGAAAAATTGTCTGATCATAATGAAAATTACATGGCGTGTTAATTACACCATTATCAACATTGTGTATTTTTTTCAGAAATATCGAGCCATAGATTCGCGAAATATTTGCACGTAGATATATCTACGCACCGGCCGTTTGGCCAAGAAACATAAAATAAAATAAAAAATTTTTGAAGTATAGTTTCTATTGTTCTATTAAATATTCACTTTGACAAATATATACAGGAAAAATATAACATTTTCTATATTTTACAAAACATGATACTTTTTAAAACATTTTGGGTGTAATCCTACTTCACATTTATCACACATATAAGGAGTTCTGCCATTACATTCTTTGCAGACTTTCGCATTTTCGGTGTGGGAAATCCAATGATTATATTGATCAAAACGTGTTGTGATGACTTTCTTTGATGATGCCTTTTTTCCTTGTTTATTTGGTGTTCCATATGACTTGCAGTAATGTATTGCCAGGGTTTCTATAAATTCGAAATGTGTCATTTTTATTCCTTTAGATTTCATTAACAAATAGGAGTTATTTATAGCTGTTGACACCATATATGAAAATATCGGCCACCACCACTTCTTTTGACGCATTCTGATCCGATATGTTCCAACGGCTTGATCCATAGCATCAACATATCCCATATGCTGATTATAATTTTAATGGATTCTGGTTGAGGTAGATCAATATATTTCTTCTTGCTTCTGTCCCATCTTTTACATGTCATTATGGACAATGATTCATTATTTGTTGCAATATTGAACTCCTTATTATCCTTCCAACGAACAAGTAAGGTAGAGCCAGAGGAACGAAAATCATATGCACCTCTATCACACTTTTTAAAATAATCTTTCTTGGCTATGGGGCATTTTCCGGAACGGTTATCCTTACAGGTTCCAGACGCTAAGTATCCTTTTGATGTCAAAGAATCCAAAAGAGACACACTTGTGAAGTAGTTGTCAAAAAAAGTTTATGGCCTTTATTTGGGGGAAGTTTAGCTTTTTCTATCAGATCCAACACAACTTGTCCTCCGATTCCAATTTTCGATTCACTTTTATTAGTATATTGGACGTTCTTACCCATATATAGTTCAAAGGAATGAAGGTATCCACCACTAGAGCACATTGCCCACATTTTATATCCGAATCTTATGGGCTTGCCTCGAATGAATTGTTTCGCATAATGTTTTCCGAAATAAGGGATCATACTTTCATCAATCGAGACATGTTCGGGAATTTTTCCATATTTTGATAGTTCTTTTGTAAATGTTGGAGTAATGGCCTTATTTTGGCTGCACGATCCTCTGAAGTACTACTGTTGTCGTTCAAGTGAAAATTATGAAGTATATCCAAAAATCTATCACGTCTAATGCTATTAGATAATAATTTAGGAATATGATCTCCAGAAGACCAATATTTCTTTTTGGAAGGCAATTTTACGATTGACGATAATAAGAGTCCTCCCATAAAAACTTTTATCTCTTCAATGCTTACATCCAAAACTTTGTTGTTCTTTTGAAGGGCATACAAATTAGTTTGATACATCATCAATTGAAATAATTCCTTATCAAATAAAAGTTCAAAAAAGTCCATTGGAGTTTTTGCGTTTTCCAAATTTTCAATTTTATTTTTTTCTATTCTAAATGTTTGTTCAATGCCTTTGTAACTAGTGATCTTTTTCCAAATTCTTGTTACGTTTTCCGATGGTAAATGCTCAATTTCGTCGAACGAATAATCAGTGGGTGCCTGGAGTACGATTCTTGAAAGATTTTCTGAGAGACCTTCAGCTTCGTCATCTGAAAGATCACTGTCCCCATCGGAGATATTTGGGTTTGTTGGAAGACCCATAAATACATTTCCGTTTCCGTCAAGATCTTCCAAGAGGTTAAGTACTTCAGCAGTGGAGAGTCTATAAATAGTTAAAAATCAAAATATATAGATATTTTTTGAAAATATAAATAAATGACTATATACTACTTTTTATGTCCAAACGGCCGAAGCGTAGATATATCTACGTTCAAAGTTTTAGTTGAAAAATATGTACTGAATATTGAAGCAAGAAGTAAACGAATAAAAATAAAAAGAATGTAAAATTATTTCAAAAATAATAAGCAAAAGATAAAAACTATATTATATATGTAATTTTTCTAAAATAATGAAAAATACAACTTACGTTTGAGAAGTAGATCTGAGCGGTTCGGCCATTTTCCACGAAATAACGTAAAATCATGCAATCAAAAACGAAAACAATATTTTAAAGAGTTCCATTCTCTTTGTTATATCATTTCGAAACAAAGGAGAGAAAAATCAATCAAACGTAATTAAATAATTTTGAATAACGTCACAAAGAAAATGCACGTAGATAAATCTACGCGTCGGCCTTGCTTGAAGGGATTTAGAAGTCGAATTTGTAATCATGAATGAGAAAATGAGAAAAGTAGTGTTTTGATAATATGATATCTGAGAAATATGTAAAAATGCTTATTCTTTTATTGTAAGCTTTTGGAAGCATAATGTATTGGAAACTGATTTTTTTAAAATCAGAATCGAGGACGATTTTGTAATAATAATTTATAATTTACTCTCTGATTTTTGAATCCATAAAAACTGATGATATAACGTATATTATGCGTGTTGTTCATATCACGTGTTAACTTTTTATTATGTTTTTAATCTTTATATGGCGATGAAGAACCATCCTACAAACACATTAAAACTGGTATAGAGAATTAACTGTGGCCAACGCTCTAATAAAGTTCAGGTGAAGTGTCCAAAAAAAACGTGCGTGCCAGAGAACATTATTTATTCTCCGATGGTGGCATACTGTGAGATAGCAATATGATCTGCTATACAGGGGACTAGTAGACAATACATCATAAAGATATGCAACTGTTTCCTTCGTTATCTGATTGGCTTTAAAATCAGCATTTGTTAATGGGTCAAGTTTTCCAAAGATAAGAACAGTAACGATTATGTCCCATTTTAAAGATATGAAACTAAAAAACATCCCAAGAGGTGTATGAGTTCTAATAGCTTGATAAGAATAAAATCTACCCTTCATAATTTTATAGTTTTCTCTTATATCCATTTATAATCATATTTATTTGTGCGAGGGCGGGATCCATTTTTACCCCCGCGGAGGAGGTATTGTTTCACTGCGTGGTGTGTTGGTTGTTGTTGGTTGGTTTGTTTGTCAGCAGGACAACTCAAAAAGTACGGAACGGATTCGGATGAAACTTTGTGGAGTTGTTGTAAATGCCAAAGGCACAAGTGATTCAATTTGGCATCTCTGAGTGCAGAATTAAGATGCAAAATGAGCTAAATACTAATAAATTTCAAGTTAGCCTAGTCTGCCAATAGATGTCGCTGTGCTGTAAAATTCGGGTGGGGAGCGTCTTCCTCTCGGGATTTCCGTCGAGGGGAACCCTCCCCCGTCCCTCTACGCCGCCCCAGTCGTGAAAATCCGCCTCGGAAGGCTCATAAGGACCCCGTGACAGCGGAGGTTTGCACTCTCTGAGTGTATATATGCCTCTAGTTATATATATATATTTAAAGATATAGCTTCATTCGTCAAACGTGTACGTTTTCCTTTGGGACCACAGGGGTAAAATCAAAAACAAATAATTTTTAAATGCATAAAGCATGCATTTTTAGCTATATTTTTGCAATGCACTAAATAAAGCAGATCACAAGGTCTTTTTACAATTTTATATGCATTGAAGGTTCCTCAAATCCTCTATTCATATATAAGGACAAAATACAATTTATGATTTTGTTTCTTTATTCAATTTATGCACACAGGAGGAGAAGATAAAAGGATTGAATTGTCCCTTGCCACAAGGCAGAGGAGAGATTATTGACTTGAGAGGCAATATTGCTTTTATTCAGTATATTAATAAATCCATTGCTCAGAAATTGAATTCCCAAAGAAATAAAGAAATATGATTATATTCAATAAATATTTTTGTTATCTATTTACAAACTACATATAATAAAAATAAAATAATCAATTTCAAAATAGATATTTTCCGAAATAGTAGGTACTAAAGCTCTGTCAATATATCAGGTTGGATGATAGTTCATTGATAAACTATTTTTTTATAAACTATCGCAGACCGCTGTTTTATAAACAGAAAACAGGTAAAACTAACGATTTTCCAGCTAGAAAAACTTAAAGAATTAGTTACTATAACATATAAATGTTGTTAAAATGTTGTATATATAATTAGCTATGATATAATATAATATCGATATATCTTATCACATCTACGATATATTGGGTTCAAACCCCAACGCCTATAACCCTGGGGTTGCGTCGGTAAACAGCTATTGATATAATAGAGTTCCAAACCCTCTTTCCAATGGTCCAATGGGTTACGCCCGGCACAACTATGATATATTGGGGTTCCAATCCACTGCCAATGGCCTCAGATTCTGCCAGTCACAACTATGACGCATTGGAGTTTGAAACCCACCGCTCATTGACCTTGGGGTTCAGGCCAATCACAAACTATGACATATGGGGTTCCAAACACCTCCCAAGGCATTGTGGTTCGGTCAACCTTCAAAATTATACATTCTTACTGAAATACTTTTGCATCACTTCTGACATCTCTAATTCCTTTTAATATGCCGTAAAAAGTTCTACAGTCAATCATCTAAGATGTCGCAGAAGAAGTATGACGTATGTTGAAGTTGCTATTATTAATTTATGATTTACAGTTTCTTCTTTTTATTGAAAGGGGTTCCACATTAATCTTCTTTATAAGACATTACCTTGCTATTTCATCACCCTTGATACTAATAACTTTATCATTTTGGTTGTATCATATTTTGTAATATTAAAAAAATTATGCATAGATAAAACTTATATAATAACTAGAGCATCTAACAAATAATAGAAAAACTGAAAAACATAATAAAAAGTATTCATGATAAAATACAAATTGTCTATGGAAAAGCCAAAACTTTTCTAAAACTCTAAAAATAAAAGTAATGTTAACTGACACATATAGGACAAACACCAAAATAATGCTCACAGTTATCAAAGTTGTTGCCCAAGAATTTTTTCAATCAATAATTCCTCACTTTTCCTTATTTGGAGAAGGATTTATTTTGAATACTTAGAATTGTCATTTTATATTTAGGTCATCACTTTTTTACAGTAAATCTGAACTATAACGTTCATTTATGTGTTTATGCAACTGTTGAGACAGTTTGATTTATTTTTTATTATTGTATATTTTTGTTACAAATATTGAATAAAACTTCTTGATCGAAAAAAACCCTTACAAATTAAGTAAACATTTATTTTTTTAATAATAAATTGGACATATAATTGTTTGTTTACTTTTAAACATCATAATACAATAATAAATTTTAATATTTTTACATTTTCAGGAAATATATATTGGTGGTCATTCATATTATTAACTTTAAATACATAGAAGTAATAAAGGGAAATATATTTCGTCGCCAGTTCAATGATATGCAAATTGAGACTGCTAAATAAATTTTAATAAATTTTTCTCTGAGCTTGTGTTTTTTATAAGATCCTCCATCAACTTTTTAATTACTCGCAGCTTTTTTCTATGAAGGGTTAATATATGTACAGATCTCTTTGTTATATTTTTATACCATGTATACGTGAATTAAGGAGATTAAAAGCAGGAGAGTTATTTGGAGAAACAACTTTATCTTAGATTACTGATGCTTTGTATTTGAAAAAAAATGAGAGTACAAAAAAAAACGACAAGTAAAAAAATGGTACTTCCTCTCCTTTTTTAAAAGTTTAGTTGAAGAGTACGGAATTCGCGAGGGAGACATTATCAGATTTTTTAGCTTTTATGAAAAATATAAAGGGTAAATCACTTTGATGTTGTTACTGTTTTTTCCATTCATTTCAAGTAAGTTTTCGAAATATTTATTCACATGAAATGGACATTAAAAAAGGGAAGACGTTGTTTTCAATCGTTACGTATTTTTCGATTTAGTTGTAATGGTTAATGCATTACTGATTTTGCTGTGAGCCAATTAAATATTTTTACTACTATATTTTTAACACCACCTTGTCAAAGACTTATCGAATTTTTTACTTTTGTTTATGTTGTAGTAACTATCCAAGATATAAATATTTTAAAATATAATGTTAATTTAGTGTTTTGTAAAAAAATACACAATTTGGTAGTATGTGTATATAAATTCATGTGACTTCTTTTTAATAGGTGAAAATATATTTAAATCTCTTAAATCTATAATTGCGCCAAATTCGTTCGATAAAGAACGTATTATTAATAGTTAGATAGCAGGATGACTTATTGAGGTACAATTACTTTGGATGACATTGGTTTAACTGTTAATGGTATGAAAACTTTGAAGGTTTAGAGCAGAACGGCAATTTAATTGTATTTATTGTGTGATAAAAACTGTTTTGATATTTTTGAATTTGTATTTTCTAGAACCGGAACAAGAATAAAGTATGTCTTACTGCTACTGAGGATTCTCAAAAAAATTTGATAAAACTTTAGTTGGTGCCATCATAGTTTACGCCCAAAAATGATATGATTCTACAGTATAATGGATTTAACTTGTGTGCCTACAAAATAAATGCGTTGCATATTACTACCAAAGTAAAATAATCAAAATTATTATTAACATACGATCATTTGATTATTTTAAAACTTATTGAATCTATACCAAATATTTTGCAGTTGATATAGATTTTAATTAACTAGATTAAATGAAATTTTTAGGACACCTCTATGAGTAAGGAAAACGAAGAACTTTTTAAACATGATTGGTGTAAGAAGAAGAATGCTGAATCTTGAAGAAACTTTTGGCATCATGAAATATTGCGGCAAAAACCACCTCAGATATTTCAATATTTTAACACATATTTCTCATTTATTGCCATGGATCCATGCCATTTAATAATCCTTTAAATGAGTTTCTTTCAAATGGCATCTATTAAAATTAATTGTATTCATCTTATTCGAACTTGCAACGAAGGGGATTTTACAATATATTCACAAGATAAAATTAAAATTTGAGCGCACATTCCAACATTGGCTGAGTTTATTTAAACTAAGCTCTTGGAAGACCTAGGAGGTATTTTGTGTAAGAATACGTTACATTGTGTTGCTATTATGCATTTATTGTTTAACGTTTAAAGGCAAAGAGATTAAGTCAATGTCAAAAATAAGGAACTCTGTTTTTCAAGACAAAACTTAATATGAAACTGTCATTCCATCTCATTTTTCTACTTACATAGTATCAAAGTTTTTACTTATAATTCATGGAAAAACTTTGGTAAGAAGAAATAATAATAATAATAAAAACTTGATGAAATTAAGTTCTCTGATAGAGTTTTTACATAACGTAAATTTTGATAGTGGTAATAAATTGATTGGGAATGATATGTTTCGTTTGTAGAATAATTGGTACCATTGTAGGGAAGGTTGGTCCAAGTATTTCTTGCAAATTCACAAATAAATTTAATTTTCCGTGGATAACTCATTTTTTAATTAAAAAAAAATATATAAAACACATAAATAAACATAATACTTTAAAATATTGCTTGCTGAAAATTAACCACATGGTGGTTCATATAAACTATGCACAGCAATAAACAAACAAGGAGAACTCATTTGTTCTTCTTAGTATACGTACGTCTTAAGAAAGATAAAAAGACAAACATACATTAAGACTATTCTATGTGAGGAGTGAAGAAAAATAAAATTAAATTGAAGGCAACCTGTCAGCTGACGCTTAGTAGAATAACTTGTAGGTAGAGGCGCAGCTGAAAGGAGACATCCTGTTTTTGACTTTTGTCAACCAGAATGGATAATATAATAATCACACATGAATAAAGAAAAGAATATATAAATAACATTTTTAAGTTATAATTTCTTATCGAAAGATTCATGTTTGATTTAATCAAAAAATGCACTTTTAAAGTGTTTTGAAGGATGAAATTCTTATTTTGAGTTGATGCTGATTATTCCACCTGCACAGCCACGAGTAATGAAGTGATACCTATTATAATATTCCAACTATTTTATTATTTTACTGTTTCTCTTCTTTAAATAAATCTAATTGGAGAAAAGGGTCAAAGAGGGGTATTCACAATGATAAAGCACTTGAGAACGTTCTTAATACAAATTCAGCCATAAACAAAAAAATGACGTCACCAGTTGCAGTTCTTTATCATTAATGTGTCTTGTGAACATTTATTTATTAATGCAATCGCCTGGGCTTGAATAACACAATTTTATAGCCATTGAATGCTTAGCCTAAAAAGATATTTAGAGGAACCCCCATTTGAATATTACTAACAGGTATTAGAAGAAAGAAAATGAACAAAATTGTTAAGCGGCTGCTAAATAAGATTTAAAACAAAAATTACATCATATTTTTCATTTTATAAATTTAATATTATATTGTGAAGAAACGGTTTCTACAGCTATTTGTACATTTATATTTTGGTATTTTGACATTGAAGACTTTAGCTTATATGACTTATAACTTAGTTTTTCTTTTTCTTTTAGATACAATTATATATATTCAATCAAATTTTAAGTGTTGCACAAGTATATAATTATCTATTTTAGTAAATGGAATCACTAAGAGACTATTAATTCATTCAATAATGTATCATATATGGCATAAAATATTTACATCAAAGTTAAGATAAATATAAATAAATGCAAATGTACATAAATACTATTGTGAAGCGCGTTATAAAGTATATACATTAACAATATAAAAAATATCAATACTCTGAGTTTGACAGAAAATAAATGCATGTATTTACTTTTTTTGCCTACTTGACCTATGGAATTTACCGTATCCGTTTGGATATCAATAAGCATTGTAGTATTAGAATTTATCTCCGTAAACTAGGATCTCATTAATGAGGTACACCACTATTGCCCTTCCACTCGTTGAAGTTGAACCTGAACATTGAGAGTAGATTACGTTATTTTGAGTTTAGAAGGATCTCCAACAAAACTAGTCGCATGCGCTTTGCATAAATCCAGGTTGTGAACGGAACGTAAAAATTGAACGGCGTTCCACGGAACGGAATAAATTGAACGGAACGATGAACGGAACGGAAAAAAATGAACAGAACGACGCAAAATTTGTCTTTTTGCGTTCTGTTCAAATAATATTCAAGAGGAAATCACCCAACCTCGATTTTAGTATGTATATACATTTTTATCAGTCATATTTGTTGTCGGTCACTAAATTTAATTATTAGTTACTAACATAACTTCATTTATTCCGTTCGTTATCCCTTTCTAGCATTATCGTTCTGACCTCAAAACTAAGGAGAGGGAAGCTGCGTCCAGGTGTAGGGTGTTAATTGATGCACTCTCTTTTGGGGATCAAACGAAGATTTGGAGTCTACTTTGAACGTAGGGAGATGCTAATTGCTTCAACATATCTCCCTGAGTTCAAAGTAGGCTTTTTAGACATCGCAGAGCAAGAGTTAGCAAGAAATTATTTACTAGAGGAGGCCGAAGAAATGGGAGATTTTCCTTCTAGTCAACTTTCGCAAGAATCGGCAGCGGAAGAAAAATGCAATTTCTTTGCCAAGAGGCCAAAAAAGACTGACTCAGCTAAGCAGGAGGTTGACTGCTTCTTAACCGATGATTCTTAGGCAATGGAATCAATTATTGCTTATAAAAGGATTAAAAAGATTTTCATTCGATATAATGTTATACTTCCCAGCAGTGCCAGTTTGGAGAGACTCTTCTCCAAATCTTAACTTTTATTGTGAAGGACAAGGCAAAAGATAGGAGATGAAAATTTCGAAAAGCAAATAAATAGTGTAATTTATAAACTAATGTTATTCTTAAGATTGTAAATAAATAAACTTTTGTAATTATTCTCAGATAAAGCAATAATTATGAGTAGTAAAGACCAAGAAATTCGGTGGACCATATGTGGTTGGGATTTTACATATTTGACTTTTCATATTGTAACATTTTGGGTGGGGTAAAAAAATATGTTAATTTTCGGGCCGAGCCTCTGGTTCAATTATTTTATATCTTAAATATATTATCGAAGTTTGTAAAGTTTAGGGAACTTTAATTGCGGTAACTAACTTCAAGCCGAAACTATTAAAGCCTGATTAAAAATTTATACCCGATACATACGAGGATGCAGTGAAAAGTAAAGAACCTTCTTATGAGATTTTTTTGGAAATCCAATTTTTGAACGGAACGCAAAATTGAACGGCGTTCCGCGGAACGGAAAGAATTGAACGGAACGATGAATGGAACGGAAAGTATTGAACGGAACGGAAAAAAGTGGAACGCGTGCAAGCCTGCATAAATCTATGCACTCTCACTTGCGCATAGTTTGCAATAAGGAATCGATAAAAACCCTTAGTATTATTATATATATATATATAAGTTTTATATTCATTGAAATACTATCAATATTATTCATTAAAATTCAATGTGTGTTCAATCCATTTACTTTATAAAAGAGTGTCATATATTTATAAATCAAATTATGTATACAAATAAAGGATTCTCAATATCTGTAGACGAGATTTATTTTCTTATATTTTAAGAGAAAAGGGATGGTTAACTTTATGGAGAAAAAAATAAGAGTTTAATATTTATTAGCCTTTTGCTAAACTAATACCTTGTTTTACAGATCAGAAAATATACTTAAATACGAATATATATATATTAGGGTTGTTATTTTTCAAATGTTTGAAATGTTAGCCATTGAGTGGATTTTCTGTTTCTTGGTGATAAAAGAAGACGACATACAAAGTTTGAACAAATCGGTCAACATACGAGGTCGCGCAAAGAGGTCAAAGTTTTAAAAATTTAGTAAAAATATAGTTTCCGCCAATTTCTTCAAAATGGTGGACGTTACAGACTTCAATAATAATTATTAATTTAAAGGAAATCTAATTTACTACCAGACGTATGTTTGATGTTTTTTAATAAAACAAAGTTTTCAGTAAAAACAAAGCAAGAAAGGAGTGAGTATTGTTAGCTTATTTCATAGCTTTTTTGTATCAATTAACTTCACTCGCCTGTAGAAGATGACTTGTTCGCTTCAGAGTAAAATAGTACTTTTAAGTTTAGTAAAACTTTAGATGATAAATCCAAAAATGACCTTGGTTGCATTCTATCAGTTCAGAATTCAGTACAATCTGAGTTTACATCATATGATTCAGAGCCTGTATTGACCTATAAGAAATCGATTATGAAAAAAATAAATAATAATTTGTTTCTTAGATTTGCGTCAAGGTATCCTCTCAAAATTTTACTTTGTCTCTGACGCATACATAATCCATTATATGCGTCATTTTGTACGCAAAATAGGCTTTTTTAATGTACATATAACTCTCTATTATTAAACTGACATGATTTAGTATACCAAAATATTAAAGCTGGTTAACCAAGCTTTCATTTGATATGTTTGGTGTTCTAAAAATCGCTATACTTTAGAGATATAAGCAAATACGTACTGTCCCCCAAAAATTGATCTTTTGATATGAGAATATACGATTACCATCTGGTAATAGTGTTAGTGTTACCTGGATAGAAGAGAAAGAGAAGGGAGGAGTATTTTTCCTCCTTCTCTCCCTCTTTTTTTCTTGCTATCCAGGCAACACTAACTGGCGTTGCCAAATGGTAATCGTATATTCTCATATCAAAAGATCAATTTTGGGGGGACAGTACGTATTTGCTTATATCTCTTAAAGTATGGCGATTTTTAGAACACCAAACATATCAAATGAAAGCTTGGTTAACCAGCTTAATATTTTGGTATACTAAATCATGTGAGTTTAATAAGTAGAGAGTTATATGTACCTTAAAAAACCTATTTTGCGTACAAAATGACGCATATAATGGATTATGTATGCGTCAGAGACAAAGTAAAATTTTGAGAGGATACCTTGACGCAATCTAAGAAACAAATTATATTATTTTTTTCATAATCGATTTCTTATAGGTCAATACAGGCTCTGAATCATATGATGTAAACTCAGATTGTACTGAATTCTGAACTGATAGAATGCAACAAGGTCATTTTTGGATTTATCATCTAAAGTTTACTAAACTTAAAGTACTATTTTACTCTGAAGAGAACAAGTCATCTTCTACAGGCGAGTGAAGTTAATTGAAACAAAAAAGCTATGAAATAAGCTAACAATACTCAACCCTTTCGCTTTGTTTTACTGAAAACTTTGTTTTATTAAAAACATCAAACATACGTCTGGTAGTAAATTAGATTTCCTTTGAAATTAATAATTATTATTGAAGTCTGTAACGTCCACCATTTTGAAGAAATTGGCGGGAAAATATATTTTACTAAATTTTTAAAACTTTGACCTCTTTGCGCGACCTCGTAATGTTGACGATTTTGTTCAAACTTTGTATGTCGTCTTCTTTTATCACCAAGAAACAGAAAATCCACTCAATGGCTAACATTTCAAACATTTGAAAAATAAGAACAAATATATATATATATTATATTATTAATAATATATATATATATATATAATATATATATATATAATATATATATATTATATGTATATACATATATTATTATATATATTATATATTATATATATAATATATATATATATAATATATTGCCTAGTAAACTGTTATAAATAAGCATTTCAGTTTAATATTGAGCATCGAAATACAAATTAAATGATCACATAAATAAAAGTAAAAACAGATGATTATAAATCCGAATGATCACTTCCCAGGGATATTATCACGGTGGGTATAATCCCTTCATTTTGAGTCCAATCCAGGTGCTTTTATTATATAATTTTCCAACATAATTATGCAGGAATTATGAATTTATTATCTTCCTCTGAAAACCCCGGACGAAGAATTCTTTCCTTTTTCAGTGGGCTCTACTCTTTTTTTCATAAATCAGACAAACCTGAGGAACGCTAATATCATATTAAAAAATTAATAGCGTCTGAGGAGATGTGGGGAAATGGAGAGAAGATTATTTTATAGGCGGTTGATCAGATTAGAGACTAAGTGAAGATTGAATCTTTTAAGTTGCTTAGACTCTGGAGTTTTTGCTTCCATTATTTTTTGTCCATGTTTGTGAGTTTATTATACATACGTTATTTATATAAAAAGAAATAACAAGTTGTATCCTTTAATATTGTTTTCGTTTAAATGTATCTTCTATAATAAAATAATTCTCATGGAATTCCTTTCAATATAAGAGATTCGATCCACTTTACTTCCTCTACTTTTTTAATACTTTATTTCCCAAAGCATTATCTTAAGATACGAAGTCTCCCTGTGAGCCTGCACTTATTTCATTGCGTACTAAGTTTATTTTTATGCCTACTCATACACAGTATGTGGTATTTATTATAAAAAAACTCGTTCGTATACTGACATTAACCTAATTACATGAACTTCCTCAATACAATATAGACGGAAGCACGTATGTTATATCTAAAAATATCTGTCTTATACATTTTGGGTACCATATTTGGCTCAATAAAATTATATTTTTTAAAAATGTAAAGAAGTACTACTTTTTATCTATAAAAAAAACAGGATTTTGTAGCTTGGTTGATTAAATAGAAACGGCTGCTCTTTTTTTGGCGGCAAATCTGCAATCTGCGATTATTAAATATTTTAAAACTCTTCTGTATTTTACTTGAAGATATTTTGGAATAATTTTTTTTTTACAGATGCTGCTATTGTCCATGAAGAGTCATAGGCAGAGGGAATTTTTAAGTCTAAAGCTGCGTAGCAAGCTGCGGCAGATATCTGAATTGACCTTAATTCCGATGGATTAATTGAATTATCTGTAGTCAATCTGCAGGCACCCCGAGTAGGGCACAATTCATGGCTTTCGCTCTTGCGGAAAGATACCGTTTTCTACGGCCAAAGAGTACCGTGGCTTTGCAGTATTCAGATGCCTTGATGTCTTCCATGCCTTTTACGTTGAGAGCAATAAACTTTTTTTTAACATCAATCATGGGGCAGTCCGAAAAGGCATGAAGTATTGAGTTGTATAAAACTCCACAATCTTTACATGGGCAGTAAATTTAAGGAGATCGGGCGATATTTGGAACTGGGCGGTGAACTTATTCTCATCCAATAATTTAGATGTATAATCTAAGATCCTTTGTTCCCAATCATCTGGTAGGTCCGAAAGGGTCATAAACTTAAAACAAATGTCTCGACTCTCGGTAGGACCAAAATGTAAAATATGCACCAACTTTGTGTGCCAGTGCCTAGGCAAGTAATGTTTAATGGCGGATCTGAAGAGAGGAAATCTAAACCTCCCGTCATAAAAAAAACAATTCCTGCTCAGGTCATCTACAGTTCAAATGCCCTTCTTTATGGATATTAGACTAATACCTTGTTCAACACTAGAACAACCGTGTTACCATTTTTAATATTAAATTTACTTCTGCAATAACTTTACTTGTTAACTAAAGCAACTAAGATCTTAATATTTTTAGTTGTATTTCCTTTGATTATATATCAAGAAATTTATTGTTAACCCACTGTTATTGCAAATAAATAAAAGTACAAACAAAAATTGTAAAGTATTTTTTAGAAAAAACAAGAGAGGAAGCCATTAGCAGACTTTTTGGGTAATTTGCAAGGGGATTTCTTCCTACAGGGTAATTGGTAGAAAAATATAACTTTGATTCAAGACAACTAATGTAAATAAACACAAATAAATAAGACTTTTATCCATTCCATAACATCAAAACGATTATATAGTGAGTTTGTTCATATATATATATATATATATATATATATATATAGATGACATTTATAAATTTGTTTTTCTTCATAGGTTTTTGAAACAGAGTCCGTAAGTCGAGAACACCATCAAACTTTTTCCAATATAAGTGGAATGATAGGGTGATTTCTTGTTCATTCAATAACTGGAAAAAAAAGGGCGCTTGAGGACATGAGGGTCTCACCCAGGGCTTCAAAGACCGGAACACTCTCCAAAGGATTCCATGGGACTTTCTTGTAATTGAAAAAATGACTCGTAAGAGGATAATTTTCAATCAAATAGAGAAAAGCACTACTTAATCAAGAAGTCATGGATGTCTTCGAAGGCCGAGACAGACTCAGAGGAAGGCAATATCTCCGGAACAAGGATTCTTGTGCGGTTTCTCCATAATAGGAAATACAGTGAAAATATTTTACTAATAAAGAGAAGAAAAATCATTTATTTGTATTTCATATGCCATCTAATCAATCATTCGTGAAGGTCCAGGACGAACGGACGAGATCGACAAATCCAAACTTAGCAGAAGAAAGTATCAACGGAGGCAATACATTGATGGGCATTGGATTTTGGTGGTGTGAATCGTGGCAGTGGGGAATTCTTTTATTGTTGAAGTTGAGGATATTGTGCTAACACAGTCCTTCCAATACTTCAGCAGTATGTTATGGCTGAAACCACTGAAATGTCAGACGACTGGGCTACTTACTGTCGCTTGGGGAAGCTTAGGAATGGACCATCTCACGGTGGTCCATAGGCAAAATTTTGTATACCTCTTAACCGGTGCACATGCTCAAACTTTGAGTGTTCTGGAGCCAACATAAAGATTTTATGCGAGGATAGGATTATGAATACCTCTAATAGACAATATTCGTAATTTATGGCAGAATTCAATTAGAAGTGAAAGTTTCCAAGTCAAATTTAAATTTTTTCGATAGTATCTTAAATTTGATAAGGAGGAATTTCCTCTTAAAGGCTATCTTTAGTTTTTAATCAACTTTGTCATATAAAGCATGACATATACATTCTATATTTATACGATGGTAGAGAGTGCTATTTAATCTAACAATTATTTTAACTATTTCATCTATGCACGAGAGATTGAAAAAACTACCTCTTATTTTTGAGCGGAGAGAAAAACCACATGTTTCAATCCAATACATGGTTTCAGCATGTTTGGAGCCATATTTCCACCAGAGGCCTGTCCTCGAGTGCCCTTTTTCGTCCTGCAAGTGATGAACGAGAGCTCAACTCACCATTCTACATATATCGGAGAAGATTTGATCATGATCTCGACTCTTGGACTCGGAGTATTATTTACTTTTCTGTTCAAAAACCTTTGACGTCATAGCAATACAAATCCCTCATAAACAAAGCATGCACACATTAAGCTGGTGGATGTTCCCTTATTTTTTTAATACTGGAAACATAGGTGACTTTAACCAGTTTTTCTTATTTTTTCGAAACAATTTTTCCCATGGAATGAAGAGTTGACCAGAGTGTGTAATTAAAAACAATCTTAAGTATTATAGTAACCAAAATTTAATCTTAAAACGGGAAGCTGCTATTTTCTTGGCTGCTTTCTATTTCCTGCTAATGTTGAAGTTCTTCTAAGGACTTCCACATTGTCGTGAGGTTAGATGCTACTACGCAACTCCGTTAGGCAGGTCCCTTCAGATCCAACACAGCACCTCAAGTGATTTATTGTCTGACGAAATTTGAAGTGTTAACTTGATACCATTTCCGCTTAAATATTCATGAAATATGGTTCAAAACATTATATCTGTATTTATTGAAGGACTACTGAGAGAACCACGGTTTATTAAAAGTTTCATATCTTACATAACTACACTTTTGATTTATTTTCATTAAAAAATTGTATATTACTCATCAGGCATAGATATCGAGGGAACTTCAAGGCAGATAATTTACATTAAAAAATAATGTTTAAAAGGAAGAACTAACTATAAAAATAACACAATATTTAATAACTTGTAATAAAACAGCTTTTTAAGTAGGGGATTAAGTTTTAGAAATAAAAACTATTATATCCTGCCCTACAGTATAAACAGGTTAGAACGCTATGATCAAAACAAAACTGAATTTAAAGAGTTTTCATTAAGAGCGCTCACATTTTTTGTGGTGAAAATACATTCAAGTTAATTTTTGAATGAATTTGATGTTGTTAAATTGACTATTACGTATTAACAATCGTGCTTTATAGCTGAAGTTAATCTTAAGAAAATAATAAGGATAATTTTCGAATTTCCTTTATTCCATTTTACGAAGTCCCGACGTTTGACGTTCATGTGTCAACATGATCTTATACGGGTATAGGTCAAGCTTTTTTAGCGAATTCGCCACAACGATGCCGAAGAGATGCCCAACGATGTCTGTCTCAGTGACATAGGAGCATTGTTTATCTTGTATGTGGACACAAACTTTTTTATTGATTTGTTAATTTCTAGATCGATACGTGACAATGAATTTAAAAATTGAGTCATCGAATATCAAGGCTTATTGAATCTTATAAGCACAAAAGTATTCGCTTTATCCATGTTCCGGAATTCCAGTGATTAAAAGTGAGGCATAACATATGAAATAATCATATGGAGAATTTGTTTTCTCTACATAGTGATAGTATTCTTATGCCACAAAAATATAAAACTTATTCTATATAAATCCAAGTTGAAAGATCCAAATTCTCTATTTACATAGAAACAATATATAAAACTATAATTTTTCATATACTTAGCATAATTCCCTTAAATGAGGATCCATAACTCCTCTTGTTGTAGTAATAGGTTGTTTTCTGCCATTTGGAGGCCGCTTATACTCAGGAAATAATAAGTCTAACTAACTGAGTTAGCAAGAATGTGTGAAGACCAGTGATTTATGGAAATTCTTAAGTGTTTTTCTTCCTCCATGTAAGCGGAGAATCTCTTCACATAACCTTCTCAAAGCTTTTAATTTTGATTTATTACCCATTTCCTTAATATATACTTCTTTTATAGTAATAAATGCTTAATGATATTCATAGGGCTCGAATAAAAATTTCGATTAAAGGCATATTAAGGAGGATTATTTTCTATTTACAAAAAAGAACTCTTATGATATGTTTTTTCTAATATACGTGATTTACAAATAAACCTGAAAATTATTTTACAATATGGATTGTCAATAATACCGCATTGAGGAAAAATATATTTTTAGTATAACATTTGTCCCTTTCTATCGTCCATAATTTAAACAGAAAAATGTTATATTTATAAGTGAGGTTATGTATTATTATCGCAACGTTATCCATTAAAATGAAGGTTTTTTGAGGATTTTTTGGGGGGTTTTATTATATATTTTATTTATATACTCAAGTCCTTGCTTCACGATTTCACCAGTCATCAAAAGGCTCAATACCGGGAGAGTTCCTGGTTGGAGAATTCAATTGGTTGCTTTTGGGTTTGAGATCCTCGCCCGGAAAATCGTTCTTTTTTCCCATTCAATTTTCAATTAGTACTTTTGGTGTAAACTAAGGAAACTTAGTATATGGCAGTGGCGTAGGGCAGTGACTACGGGCCCCAATGCAAATTATGTAGGACGGGCCCTATCACAGCTCAAGCAAAAAAAAATTAAAATAAGTTTTGGGCGATTTTTTGAGGTATTAATCTTTGAAGGGAAATTATTTATCATTGAGTAATTTATTCAGTGGGTTCTTTTCATAAATGAAATGCATATTTAAATTAATCTCTTTTTAATAATATATATATATATATATTATTAAGTCGCTGTTTGGGCGCTTGCATTTTTCCTTTCCAGTAGGCCTACTTTTCCTTGTTATAATGGCACACGGCGAGCCTTGCGTTGTGCGAAGTCCTCGATGATTTCTTTAATGTCCAACTCCTGTGCTCGTATGTTTTCAATGGACAGAATAGCCAGTCCACTAAGCCTCTCCTGGGTCATAGTACTCCTCAGATAGTTCTTAATAATTTTTAATTTTGAAAAGGATCGCTCAGCTGAGGCCACTGTTACAGGTATTGTCAAGAACAACAGCAAGGCAGTACATACATCGGAGAACGTGGATGTTATAGACTGATTATCCAAAAGTAGCATTTTAGCAAGCTGTAACACAGTCATGGAGGAAGACTCCTTTGCAATCTTCTCTCTGAAACAGGTCCTAAATGACACGAGCTGAGCTGGAAAAGCCTTTCCTATGTCCCTGTTGTAGTGTTCAGAGATACGTTTTGCCTTGTCATGAAGCTCATCGTCGCCTGCCAGCTGTAGGGTGGTGGGGTGCAGCGCCTCGAACATGTGTGAAACTGCACGCATAGATTTAAATCTCTGGGTCATTTGGTTGATTATTATATCCAAATTGGCATAGAAAATGCTCACTCTGAAATAACTTTCTGGATTTGATAGGCGTTCATCTTCAGCGAGCTCGTCAAAATGACGTTTAACTCTCCTTGTTCTGACATTTTCAAAAGTGAGCTGGATCGGATTATGAGCTCTCCCTCCCCATTTAGTTGCGAGAGTCTGTGTCGTTATTTTTGCCTCCTCGAAAGCATTTCGATACTCGGACATAGTCTTTATGGCATTCTCCAGCAGACCCACTGCCCTCATAATGTCCATTTTAGTGTCTTGGAGCAGTTTGGAGACGACATTCACACTCTCCAATATCTTGGTCTGGAGAACCACAAGAAAAATGAAATTAAATTTCTCCATCTCTTTCTTCAATCCCGCTGCTACTGTACGCTCATCCTTTGTATCACTTGTTAGCGATATTTTTGTTAGCGTCTTCATGACGTCAACATATCTGTAGCGCAGAGCTGCAAGAGAATCATAACGAGATGACCAGCGGGTAGGGCACAGTCGCTTCAACGTGACACCAGGGTGAGATGAACCATCGGATGAAATAATCCCATCCAGCATGGCCCACCGTTTAATACTGTGGCCAAAGAACGAGTAAATATTTTCAACAGTGCCATAAAACTTCTTGAGCTCAGTAATGTCATTCACAGCATCATTAAGGACTAGATTTAAATTGTGGGCTGCACAATGTACATAAGTGGCAAGTGGTTCCTTTTCTTTAATTCTCGCCTGTACACCAGAATAAATCCCACTCATGTTAGCTGCTCCGTCATAGCCTTGCCCACGACACTTAGAAAAATCAAGACCATTTGCTTCAATGCTCTTTATTATTGCTTTTTCAAGCTCACTAGCAGACGTATCCGTTGTCTCCTTGAAGCCCAAAAAAGCTTCTGTTATTTTTACATCAACAGCTACATCCATTTTATTCCTGACTATGGTTACATACCTATATACTTGGCTTAACTGGTCGTGCCTAGACAGATCCTGTGTGGTATCCATAATCACCGAATAAAACGGTGCTTCGTTTATTTCAGCTGTTATGTCCTGTTTAACTCGCTGTGCCAATATATATATGATCTCGTTCTGGATATCGGGGCTAAGGTACTTAACTGAGCCTTCAGGTCGACTTATCAGCTCTTTAAGCACAGGGTCGTAGGTTGCCAGCAGATGGATAATGGAGAGAAAATTCCCGCTGTTTGCCTGTCCCGAACGTTCCCTGTGCCCCCGGAATGAGAGGTTGCAAGTAGCCAGCATTAGTGTCACATTGACAATGCGTTCTAGCACTTGTCTCCAAAACGCAGCAGCGTTACGCACATCCCTCTCCATTTCCGCATCAATTGTAACGTTCAGTTTCCACTGCTCGTACACGTTACAGGCTATACAATGCATTTGGGAGGATTCATGGATATTTATCTTTTGAGCTAAATTCCCCCAATCTCTAACTCCATTCACCCATGCCTCCTTAAAGAATGGTGAACTACGGTCTCCAAACAGCCAACATGGCTCGCAGTACGCACGGTCCAATATAAGGGAGTAGCAAAGCCACCTACGAGGGAGTTTTATACCAGCCTTTGTTCTGGTATGGTAATGTGCCACATTAAAGGAACGCCTTTTTCCTTCATCCATTGGGAATGGACCGCTGGGTTTACAAGGCCCTGTAACTATAATATACCGTTTTAAATCGGCAGAGATGTTTTCGTCATATAGCCCCCTGTCTGTGGGGTACTTCGGCGGAGGCACAAGGGGGCGCTGCGAGTGATGTGTTGTTACCACTGTGTTCCCATTCTCTTGTGTCGCGTTAGCGGCCCACGAGGTACTCGGTCCAGGTTCTTCTGATCCTCCTGTGGCTGTGACTGTGTTTGACACGGAAGCCGCGACTGTCCCCAAGCCTAGGGTCTCGTTAGTCCTGCATTAATACAAATAAAATGAATATGTTTATCTACCTATCCTTCAAAGTTACCTGCTTGACAGTTCAGGGTGTTTTGGTTCCTCATGTACCGCCGAGAGCGAGTAACACGGGCCTAAGCTAGACGAGCATAACACTGATTCATCGGCAGCAGCAGCTAGGGAGTGCCGGTCCCCGGGTTCAATGACAGCGGTTTGTCTGCCTTTAAAAAATGCATTTAATTTGGGCAACTTTGCAATTTTGTCAGCCTCTTCTTTCTTTTGTTTTCTTTTCTGACTGCCGCTTTTGTGCTTATACGCTCCTCCTGGGCTAGGCATGATGAATAATAAAGGACTTGTCAGCTCAGATTATTTTTGTTTGCAGAACATAATTTCCTAACTAGTTAAACATGCAGTGAGAATTTTGTACCAAGTAAATTGTCTCATCAGGGCAGGGAGGGCTGGCCCCTTCACGTCGTGGGAGAGGTGCAAGTGCATTGCAGGAGCAATCAAAGTCTAAATACCAAGCCTTATGTAGTAGCTAAAGAAAAAAAAAAAAAAAACCCAGTGACGCAATCGTAATGAAATAAATAGTAAAAAAATATTCTAAAGAATTAACATGACGTCACTGGTATTTATTGTACTACTTTCCTTCTTCGGCTGGGGTTTATTTTATCCATAGAGATATAAATATATAGAGTGCTAACCTACTTCATAAAGAGGGGGGGGGGCGAGCTGAAGGTACTGTCAGCTGTTGTCTTTTATGCTCCGGGGATCATAACTTTAGATACTTATGTAGTGTTATCCTTATTAAATATTTTAATTGCTTATTATTCATTATTTTATTAAGAGAAAATGTTTTTAAATTTGTTTTTCAATCACATCATTCCATAACGCGCAATAATGTTTTTCTAACTTTTATTATAACCTCTTAATATAAAAATAGTTCTTAATTTTATTAATTTATCCCTAACAGTAGAGGTTTGAAACGACGTGCAATCGAAATTGATAAAATATGGGGGTAATTTTAATTATGGTTATCATAAATAACATTCATAAAGGGTACATATCAATATTTATCTAACGATTTTTTACAGAAGGAATTTTGACAGAAATGAATTTTTCACGCTAGGAATTTTTGCAAAGCGGAATTTTTACCGAAAATATGTAGAATTTTTATTTACTGAAATGATTATGCATTGGAGAAGGTGGAATGGCCGTGAACCCTAGCATATATTAACCCTAAAGAATCCCCCTTCAAAACGCAAATACTCCCGACGCCTTCGGGTTCCGGAATGGGGTTCGGAATTGGAGTATCTCGAATCTGATGACTTAAATATCCCGTGGAACCCCAAGGAATATGATTTCTTTTAAATATTCTTCCCTTACTTATTCCAAGTTCTTCAATGTTTTGATCCCCACCTTTCTTTAAAATGTTCACAATCGACACCTTCATTATTTTCCAACTGTAAGCACTCTATATATCTATATGTATATCTATGAAATGAGTATCCTGTTATTATATAGGTCGGTAACTCAGCTAGTCAGAAACATTATAGCCAGCAAAAAATGACAGAGATAGTGAGACTCAGACACTAGACCGGTCATTGAATTGAAAAAATATATTTATTCTCATTATGAATTTCATGTTGATTTTTTTCTCTTTCCTTCTTATTTTTCTTTCTTTTTCTCCCGTTGGCTCGGGCCCCTCATCCCTCGGGCCCCAATGCATATGCATCGGCTGCATTACTGGATGCTACGCGCCTGTATAGGGATGATCGTGAGTGCATCCAAACACATTTTAAATGGCAAGATACCTTGAAAAGATCTAGCATTCCTTTCAGATTGAAGCCATCATATCTTTTTTCACTATTTTTTACAATTTAAAACCAATTACAAAATAAGTTATACTGTGGTCTGATCTTTTTGATAAATTGGTAGTTATTCGAAAATATGGACAAAGTCAAATCAATAGGAGACAAATTATTTCATCCTTACTCCCATGGATAGCTAATGCCTGTCGTTCTATACCGAGTGTATATATATTATATATAACCTTTTGTGATGAATGTTTTGATCATCATGTAGATTCGGCTTTACTAGTTCAAGAGCTCAATCCATTGAGATTTGAGATTCACATAGAATTGAGTAAAACATTATTATGAAGGAAAACGTACTTAATTTACACCAAGTTTGTTTGAGTATATAATGTCATGAAGCAAAGACGAAGCTTGGCAATTTTACGATTTCTGTCATATTCAAAAGTTTTTTTGAATTAGTTTATCACAAATCTATCAGTTCATACTCCTGATAAAAACTTGATGGACTTACTTTAGAGGGCATGCGAGCTAATTGTCAAGGACATGAAAGGAAAAGTTCGCATAAAAAGACAGCCATTTTTTGACAAGACTTTATCAGACAAATGTCATGAGTTTGTGCATGATATTGCCCCAAATATATTGAAAGTCATCAGAACAGTTTTGTGTGACTATCACTCCTACATACATCACGTGTAAAAACTACAATTTATAAGAAATAGTTTAGCTATCAAGAAAATTAAGTGAATAATATTGCAATATTTCCAATACTTTTTAATATGGTATCTCTAAGGTTATATTGTGGCTCTCTAAGCGTAACAATTCCACACATAATTCGGCCGTTGGAGATAATGGCCATTCTGCTTATGATCAATTATCTCTATGAGGTATTCACATTAATTTGGAGGATAATTGTTTCTCCATTTCGGGAAGCAGTACATAGTTAAAATAGATTGGTTCTTTTTTTTCATTTCGGCTTATCCATTTTATTTTTTATTCAACAGTTATGCTAAAATTTATAAACAAAACAATACATAAAACTGATGCTAATAAGTAAAAAATATCAATATAAACACATTTTAGTTCATAATTTAGCAACATACATGAACATACTACTTTACTTTTCTCCAAAGTAAAACTTAAACTATAAAACATAAAATAAAAACGAAGTGTAAAGGATCATAAAACTTTTTAAAATTTCTTTAAAAAGTAATTTAAAGATCCCTTAAGAGTTGGAACGGGAGGGGACATATTTCACCAAATCGCCATGTAGCGTCCACGAGTTGTCCGTGACCGAAGGGATCCGGAGGTCCAATGCAGTAATCGAGCGGAGGCGGATATGCATATTGTCCTAAGTCCAGCGGCTGCAGGGGACGATCCAATGTAAGGGCTCTTTGCCACTAGGGATTTGGCAATAAGTAGAGCGTTGTTTATAGCTTTTTCCTCGCGGAGCCTTTGACTTGAATGGTCAAATAAAATAGAGGCTTTGCTGTACTTTCCAGCGTTAGGTGCATCCATGCCCCTTACATTTAGTTTTATGAATCTCACCATATGTCTTACCGATCGACACTCTGCAAAGGCGTGAATTATAGAGTTAAAAATAACACCACAGTCTTTGCAAGGGCGGGAAAACTTGAGGAGATTTGCCGAAATCAGTAACTGTGAAGTAAATTGTCTTCCGTCCGTTATACAGCTAATAGAATGCCGGATACGATTACTCCACTCTCTCGGAAGATCCAGGAGTTTTAAGAATCCATCGCAAATGAGATTGCACTCAGACAATCCTATATGCACAGGGAGAGTTAATTTTAAAAACCAGGGCTTTAGCACATTATGGAGATTTGCCGCCCGTAACAAGGGAAACCGAAATCTTCCATGATTAAGAGAGTCATGGTGATGTAAGTTGTGGATAGTTAATATACCTTTATTGATTACGAGTTTCTCAAGATCCTCCGGAGTTCCTAAGTTCTTGAAGAAATGCCTTTTTGAAGAATTATATCTTTTTTTTATAGTTTATTGAAGAATTATATCTTATGATACCAACAATGGAGTCCTTTTCCAATATTGGTGTGTTTTTCCAAATGATTATTTGGGCACACCCCAAGTAACCGAAAGGCTAGAGGTAATGCCGTTTGTTAGCTCAGAGCCAAACATAAGCCAATGAAAATTTTATTAAATGATCCATTTTTTGTTGGGTCTTTAATGAATGAACAAAACTTTAACGAACATTGTTGCTTCCATTCTTGTTATTTTTTTTATAAATTATATTTCATTCATACAACATTTTTGTAAATAGAAAAGTGGTAGGGGACAATGGTCAATATATAAAGTTTAAACACGAAAATGCTTTTAAAAAAATAAAACTTGGATTCAATTTTTTCATAAAATATATAATGTTTATTAATAATTGATTCGGTCTAGGAGGGAGATGTATCTTTCCACCAACTTGTCCAGTCCTATAGGGAGAGGGTTCCCCTTGACCCGCGAGGCGTACAGAATTCCTTGAACCTTGGAAATTATGGACTCTATTTGAAAAGTGTTCTCATAATTAGGGGACGTTGATATTAGCCAGTCTGGGGGTTCAAGGTGTTCACCGTATGCCCTTTGTATTTTTTCCTCTACTTGAAAACAATTTTTTTATATTGCCGTATGTTGCATACATTACTTCAAAATTACAATATGATCATGAAATCATGAAATCTTTTAAATGAAGCATTTACTACAAAATTGCCGTTTGAAATGAATGATAAGAGATTGTTTCGGACGATTTATATATTCATAAGCATGTTTCGTTAATACTTTTTAAGTAAACTGAAGATACTTCACCCAGTATTTTTAAATATTTAAATAAAACAGGACTATAAAGTTTTTATAAGGGTGTTTGTTGATATTTGGTAGTGATATAACACATATAACAATATAAAAACTTAGCTTGTCGTTGGCTTGATAGATGTGGTAGAAAATCATGAAGAAAACTCCATGATGAGGGGGGGGGGAATAATTCACTTCTGATGGTTGAAAATGTTCATCATCACTTTCACTCATCTTGGGATAGGCCTTTTGCTTCATCAATATTTAAACAAACTTCCGATAGATGTGAAGAGAGTTCATCTTCATAGTTGCTGGCTTACAAACAGGAAAAAAACAATTTTCTATACTCATAATGGTTTCAATTGTACATACATAGGTGTAAAAAAGGCGTTATTGCTTTTCATTAAACCCCGTTGTCTAATAGGAAGGCCTATTTTCGTATTTGATTCTTTTCTATAATGCTGATGGTATTGAGTAGAGCATGACCATCTGCAGATTCTTGGTTAAAAAGGTTTCTTGACAAATCTTTGGAATATGTCCTCAGCAGCCTTTACGATAAGAGACACCTTGGTCGTTTTCACACTCCTCCTCTTGGCGAACTCGGCCATGGGCATGGTATGATAGGTTTTAATTGCCTTTTTCGTCTTTTGCAAACAGGCAAGGTTATTACTTCCAGTCTTTTCTTCTCCTTTGTCCCTAAAAAAGACCGACATTCGAGCAAAAATTGGTGTTGTGTTGCGTGTAAAGTAGAGATTTATGTAAGATTCACCCAATCTCTTCAATTCGTCATGAAAGAAATTGTACAAGACTTTTAGACGGCCTGGTAGCGCTCAGATATGAACCTTTATGGATATTTAAACATCTGCTTCGGAATATCGAGCACGGGAGATGAAGAGCTATTCGACCACCTCAAGAAGCTCTTGGCGTCATCGCAGAGGAATACTAATTTGGGAGTGTTTCATGAAATTAATGAAAATTCAGAGTATTTTTTTGTGTTTATGGTAATTATTATCATATTTGTTTAGAAAATTAGAGTTTTATTATTGGAAAATGTTATTTTCATAATTATTTTTTTAACGTAATGCAATGAATATGCAGCTTCTAAAGAAATTACAGATAAATACGACGATAAAATACATAATATCACAGAAGGTATGAAAATAAAGGCATGCAAACAATGCAAATTTTTATAAGCTAATGTCATATATAATGCTCTATCTTCATCAAAGAACCTAATAGAACTTCTAACAAAAGGAGTGGAAATGTTTTTTGATAACATTTTTAAAACAATCATGATAGAAACTCTTAAAAAGGAAGTCTTGATTACAGATAATTTTACTACTTGCCACTTTATAAGCAGAAGTTTTTCTGAATATAAATTTATATATATATATAGAAGAAGTTCATCGAAATTCGATGAAGACTCTTAATCATTTGCGACCTTGAAGTCTTTTTTGGATGTATAAAAACTTTTTTCATACGCTCCATAAAAATAAGTGTGGATGTAAAAAATAAACTATTGGTTTATAATTTTCTATTTGTGAAAAACTATACAAAAATCGTAGACTCCTAAAAAAATAATATTATTTTTATACTCTACTGGATACTTTAACTTATTAAAATACTTCCTATTCAAACTCAATAGTCACTTTTTAGGTTTTCAGATAATATTTGTGTCTTACAAAAATAGTAGAAGGCATTAAAGGTTAGGCCTTTCACATTTCATTCTGATGATAAAAATTGATATAAATGCCTGCATTACCACTAGTCGAGAAAAACTTATACAAACAAATATGTACGTCCTCTACATGTTTTACAGACGCCTATAACACGTAATTCCAAATCCATTTGATATGTGAGAATATCCTTCCAATTGTAGATTAAGTTATGAATAAAACAATTGGTGTACGAGAAAATTGTCTTTCCAATGAGAATTAAGGATATTTCTCACTGAAATAGTTACTGGCTCATTTGCAAATATCTTTTGAGTCGCATAATCATAATTGTGGTCAGCTTTACCACGACATGGAACACTCGTTGTCCTCTTATTGTCATCGTAAAAAATGGTTTGAGCATTAATTTGAACAGGGTTTGAAGACTCATTGATATTATTCAATTAGAAGAGCTATTCTTTTTGTTCTGCTAAAAGTAATACAACTTAATTCGATTTGTAAAACTACATGCACGTTTTTTAAGAGACATTTCATAACCGAAACCTTTCGATCCGTGATGAGTATTGCTTCCTTCTGATAAACCTTAAAACTCAATCTGATATCTAAAATTCATAGGGGAGTAGTGCGTGTAACATTATCAAGTTTGGACGCTTTTAAGTCAAACAAAATAAAATGACACTTATTTTTTCTTTTTACATTTTGTCATAGGTTAGACTATTTATTTCAGTAATAAATATCGTTACTTTTATATTATACATTACAACATATTTTAAACAATAAAGAAGTTTTGAAAAAATATGTATGCGGTAAATATTTTATGCAAGTTCACCAGGTTACCTACAAAGCATACAACATAGTCACATACTTCAGCTTTAAAATTAATCTTTTATGACTGGAATTTAAAAAAATGAAAGTGTGATGAAACTTCAATTTTATCAAATAATTGAAATTACAAAATTGCATAAACAAATAAAATTCCTTCGAAAAAATATATTGACGTGTCAACATTACGTAGTATTTATGGTTAAAAAAAACATTCAGTTTCGATGGACACAATTTTATTTCAACCTACTGCGTAAGACTAAGCAAAACTGGAGTTGAACAAAGATTTAAAGCCCGAATATCTTGAAGACAAAACTGCTAAATATGTGGAAATGACGAAATATGTGATTTATGAAGAACTATCTCTTCCTAAAGATCAAGAGGAATTAACATGGGGAAAGATAAAAATATAAAAGGGACACTTAATTGTATAATTTTCCACATATTTATTTATAAAAAATTTAAAATGGATGTAAAAAAATAACGATATTCAGATACTCTAGAGATTGCAGTGCTCTTGCACTGTTTATGTTCATACACATAACTGTTTTTAACTCAGTATTCGTTCTTCAGTATAATAGTACACATGGCTTTCAACTTAGTATTACTCGACCAAAATAGTAATTAAAGTGTATTCAGGCGTTTTTTGGAACTTTCAGCTGTGCTTTCGTCTTGTTTTTTTTTCAACGAGGTAAAAATTTATGGACTATAATGTTTGTTTGCTGTATTTTTTTACTTATAAGCATCTGTTTTATATATCGTTTTAGGTACAAATTTTATCATGAACTGTTGGATAAATAAAAACTGTATGAATTGACATGTAATTGAGCCTTTAATTACTTTAATGACATTATCTACATTCACCTAAAATCACTATTTTCATTCAATGTTTTAATTATACTCATAGTAATAATAATAATAATAGGTGATTTAAGTTGCCAAATTCGGAGACAATTATAATCTCTAAATGAAGTTACATAAGGATTAATAAAATGGGATTTTAAAAGGATAATAAAGAGACTCAAAGTGACTGCAAGAACCCTTGCCAAAAGTTTGTCAATCCTCACTCAAATTTATTATCAGCAATCCATCAAATGAGTAATTAACTTTGATTTATTTGAAAGGTTGAAGTTTTTCTTCTTCTTTTGAAGTTTCATGGACTGTTTGATGACGTCATGTGTTGCATGAGCCTGTTTGATGGCATCGTATTTTATACAACTCAACTGGTGATATGTGGATTTGAGGGTGAAATGAAAATTGCCAGGACTGAAATGACCCGGGTTCTCATTGTGGTGAATTTGAAACCCCAATATTTACTTTACCAATATTCATTTAAATTGTTTTCCTTTCGTCTTTAATCAAAAATTCGTGGGATTAGAAACCCAACGTTGAAAGGGCCTGCTAGGCTATATAAAGCGTGATGCAGAAAAAGCCAATATTGACAATATTCGTGTTTTTCATTTTTATAGCAAAGATATACTTCAATATTTTATGCTTTGGCTGCAAAATAATTATCACTTAAAATAAGGAGAAGATGGAAAGAGTGATGACCTCAATGAGGCAAACCCGAGCACCAGCATCCAGGATTCGTTAAAAGAGCACGAAATGTCCGAGACATCCATGAAGGGCTTTATAATGAAGGATCTGGGTCTTCAAAAGCCTCACCAAAATCAAAATTCAGTTCTTGACACCTCAACAGAGAACCAAACGTATTGAGAGAGACAAAAAGATTATCAACTGTTTCAAGTTTTTGTCTTCAAACAGCCCGAACCTGAACCCTCTTGACTTTAAAGCGTTAAAGTAAGTAGCGTATGCAAGGAAAAAGTAAACAAAAAAATAGGCCAAAATTTTGGTTATTTCTTTAACGTTAGATGTCGCTAGTCCATGAAATTACGTCACAATCCTATTAAACCCGGTTTAAAGAGATTAAGTTTGATGATTTGAAATATATCAAATCACTACAACATTGTGCAAGATTCCAAATATAAATAATAAAAGGACTTTGTTATTTTTTTCAAAGAGCTCTAGCATCAAAGCACCCCTTACGGACTAAAGAAGAACTAAAATTTGGCCAATTCCTTTTGGGAAAAAAGGAAGAATGTTATGTTATGCATGCGCTACTTTACTTTAACGCTTTACTTGACTTCAGCATATGACTGCATACAGAGACCAATGCCTGTCCCAATCACCGTCAAAATGTGGGCTCCCTTAAATTCGCCGTCAACAAGGAATGGACCGCCATATACAGGGACTAAATCCGGGACTACTGGAGGGCATTCAGGAGGCGTATCAGGGTGTGTCTAGAATAAATAATATCTACTTGAATTTTGATTAATAAGTTTTGTGTAACCATAACCGCAAGAATATAGGAAACATTTTTCGTATACATGATTTATACACCATGACTTTCCATGCACCCAGTATATCTTCCATGATTTACAATAGGATGTGACAAATATTATCCCAATAAATATCTTTCGTAGCAGATAATATATCTTTTTTGTAATAATATTTGGCGTGCCTATTGTAAATCTTATTTTATAAGAGATAATTTGCCCATAAGATCCTCCTCATTTGGCAAAAGGATTGTTAATATAGAGCTTTGTCATCGATCCCAGTCATCACGGGTTCTACTCAACAAATCAATTCTTATATTTGTAATCAAATGCAATGTCAATTATTTGAAATTGATTTTAAGTGTTATTTAATAAACTTAACTAACTGTTTTTTATTATCTATATATTTGTATTTACTACCGCCACGTTGTTCAAATATTTAAAAAAATATGATACATACCTATATTTCTATTAGCCTTATCTTATGTTAAAATTGTTTTTACAAACTCCAATGAAATGATTTTTTCATTTGATATCTCTGATTTCTTTATTTTTCATACGCCGGATAGCAAAAGAAAAGATCCATTATTCGAAGGATATGTGCAAATAAATAACAGTTATTTTCTGCTGAAAACTGAATATTTGCTGTATTCAAATACGATGATTTGTAAATTAAATAGATTAAAGCATATGAAGAAGAGACAAAAGGGTAATTACATATATATATTGCCAAAATTGAGGTTTACTCCTTACTTGGAAGCATAATACCATTCTTTTATTATTATTCCGTTTCTTCTCTTACAACCAGCCATGTTTAAAAATAAATACCACTTGTTTTTGCATTCTCACGCATTCTTTTTCACTACACCTTATTTTATACCTATCCGAATTCATTGAAGTTAATTTTTTTTATTGTCTTTAGTGAAATTAATTATTTAAAAGTTATTTCATGTTTGTTTATTTCTTCGAAATATATCTTATATGAGAGCTTTTAAATAGGAATTAAATTAAATATGCCATCATAATAATAATAATGCGAATACTCGCTTATATGCAACAAAAAAAATATAGAAAGATTACTGCATATTGGAACAAAAGGAAATGATATATTTTGCTTACTTTTCTTGATGATTTATTATAAGCATAGCTACAGATTGTTATTTTATGTGTAAATAATGATAAAAAATACAATTTAATTAAACTCTTGTCAGACCACCTGATGTTTTCCTTATAGTCTGCAAAACTAAACTTTCCCTTCAAACATTTATTTAGAAATGGGGAGGGTGAGGGGAGTCTCTCTACAGCTACATCCTGCTTGCCTTGATTCGAACATTCAAATGATTCCAAGATAAATAAATGGAGAGAAATGAGAAAATAAAGACTTAATTCAAGCCTTAGAAATTATAAATAAATACAAGCCTTTGGAATGCGGTGCACAGTATTAGAAA
>CP045896.1:5621337-5636567 GCA_013387185.1 Caligus rogercresseyi
TTAATTACTACCTAGAAATAAAATAACCCTCTATAAAGGGACAATAAGAAAATGTTTCAAGCAAAAATTAATCACAATAAGACCGTTCTTGACATAAACGTTGATATATTCTAGCAATTGATTTCATCAGCTTAGATATTGTGCTGAAGTTGATGGAATGAATGTAAATCAAGGTTTTCTCATAATCTCAGTATCTTACATACTTGGTTATATTTGTTTATATTTTTTTAAAAAGGCTGTTTTTTTCACATTGTACGATATGTTTTTACGTCTGACCGTATGAGGATTTTTATTTATAAGATTGTCAATAAAAAAATTAACTAATGAATGACGTCATACAAAAAAAGTTATTGATGCTCGGACGTAATAAAAAGAAATTAAATAGTCATAAAAGTGAAATACTCATTAATATATGCTCTAAAATACACTTTTAATGGGCTACTTATGTCAATAATAAAATGAGAATAACATATAATAACTCTATTTAGTCCACATGTTTATGACATGTCTTTGTGCATAACTTATGTTCAAGGATTTTTGTGATAAAAGTCCTCTCACATTTTTAAAGCTCGAAATTCTAGAAAATACCAAACTTCAAAAGTTCCATTTAGTGCATAAATGTAAGAGGACTTAAGTGTATCTTTGGGACATTCAAGTGGATGGAATCACTACATTAGAGGTTGCCCCATAAAATAATGTATTTTTAGATAAAAAACTAATATAAGGAAGAATTTAATATATACAATTTCAGCATCTAAATTATTTTCTATGTATATACCGAAATAATGGGTTTACTGTAATTTCATCGCGCGTAATTTGTCACAGACCTTTTTATAGCCGTTTTTGTCGTGGATATTTACCTTGCTTGCTCTTTTATAGTCAGTTAATTTTGTCGTTCTTCTTTTTGTAGTGGCAAGCGAGGTAAATACTCACGACAAAAAAAACGGCTATAAAAAGGTCCGTGACGAATTTATGCACGATGAAATAACGGGACACCGAAATAATGATCAAGACCTATCATTATTATTATAAAAATAAATTTCAAAATTTAACTATAATTGTTTATTTTTTTAAGTACACTTTATTTTAAAACTTTAACTTACAAAAAAATAAAAAATATGTATGATTGTGATTTTGAACTCCTTTTAAGAAGTAAAATATATTGACTTCGTATATATATAATATTATTATTAAAAGGTAGTGCCGTAGCTCAGTGAGTAAAGACGTGTTAACTTTCAGTTTTGTGTGCGCAAGGTTCCCTTTCGGAGAGGCGAAAGGTAAAATTCAATCTCAATTAAAAATCTTAGGTCAGCTATAATGAACTAATACTTATTCATATCAACTCACTCGAACCACTTAAAAAATGCCACCATTAATAATTTCATGTGATAGGCATTTAACATATTAAATAAACAAATAATAAAGGTAATTATGAAATAGAAAACAAATTGCTGGACAATAACTTAAATTTTAATTATATTATACAGAAAAACTTACTAAAGAGTCAAGTCGTTCGATTCGTGTCATCGCGTTCAATCCAGTTTTTAGAATCAGCCAAGAGGATGCTAAGAAAATATCGCTGTTTTTTAAGGAACAAATAAACTGTCTTTTTATATATAGGTCATCACTTTTAACAGTAAATTTAATCTATATGTTCATTTATGTTTTTTAAGCAACTGTTTAAAAAAATTATTTTTCAATTTATTTTTTATTTATTGTATTTTATATTCCATTATTATTGATGTGCAAATATGAAATAAAAACTTTAACCGAAAAAAAGAGTACATACAGCTTTTAATGAGAATTTTCTTATAATATAAAGATGAGAACGGTCAGTATCATTGGCAGACAATTATAAAGAGGTATCATCAAGTTGCGAACATGCAAAGTTAGAGATGTATATCGGGCAGATGCTGACAAAAAATAATTCTAGTTATTATACTTGTTTTAGCCCCAAAAAAATTAATAATGTGTTCATTGACATAAAATACACAATCTAAGGCTTTGATGTAATAGTATAATACAAAAGCAATTTTTTTCTTTCTAAAGAAGAATATGGAAAAGTATATAAGGATCTTTAAAAAGCCATTTTATTATTCAGGACAGTAAATTATATCTAAAATATTCATTTATATCTTTGCAACTGACTTTTCCTATATACAAATTATGTGTATTTTATTTTCACACTTTATAATTTTTTCCACGGATAACTGAATAAAATAATCACCGGAAAAAGTCATTTAGACTCTGTTTATAGTTAAGTAAAAATATATATTTCTGAAATTGTTTACATAACTAATATATATTTCTATTTCTCCACCTCCTACATTTTTTTTCTAAGCTATACCCCTTCTACACGGCCATAATATAGACCCCATGAAAATGGCTCTTCCTTTATGTGAGTGCCAAAATATCTATCATTATTACAGGAGAAAGAAAAAAAACCTTTCAAAGATAGCAAGCCTTTCTTTTTAATATTTGATATTTGGATCCCATTACACTTTCTTGGACGTTTTATTTTGTCTTTTACATGGTTAAATTAGTTGCATCTGTGAAGATATGAATAAGCATACTAGAATTAAAGTTACTCAATCAAGTCTTGAAATGAGGTTGGTCAAACTAAGGCTCGAGGGCTGTATACGGCCCGTTGGACAATTTAATCCGGTCCGCCGAGCTTGTCCAGTAAATAAAATAATAATCATTCATTACGTTTTGTCCATACAATACCGCATTTCACCAATAGATGGCGAGCTGACATTTAGGCCGGTCCTTACTCTTTATATATCTCTTGAATTTTATCATTGCCATTTGAACCCTTCTGTAAAAAATGAGCGGACCAAAGAAAAGAAAGTGGACAGTCGATATACTGCTGTGGTCCCTTTTTCAAATTTTATAACCCATAGTGGCCCGCAAGTCAAAAAGTTTGCCTATCCCTGGTCTTCTTTAGGAGGAGTCGATCCTGGAACCTAAATACTGAGATTTGAACCCGCTTATGCACTGACATAACGAACTCCTTGTTTTGTATTTAATATTATTAATTCAAAAAAATATTATTTTCATTGTTGTTGGTTTTATTAATATTAGAAGGGATTTACTCCATTGAATTCAAATTTTGGTTTGAGTGATATGACATACTGGATGTTAACCAATTAACCACAGCTATTTTGTTGCAATATTTGTAGGATTTATTCTTCGTCATGTCCCTTCTTTTATCCTCTTAATTTCTCGTGTTTATAAAAAATTACTTAAAACATGATATTTGCAAAAACAAACATTAAGAGGAAAAAACAATAAGTAAATTAAGCATCTGAATATTTTTCTGTTGAAAAACTAAAAGACTATAAGACAAAAAAAATCGATTTTGACTATATTTACTCTCGTGTGACGTCATTTCCGGATTACTAGATTAATGAATAAGATAAAACTCAAAAGAACATGGCCATTCGAAAAAAATAATAAAAACTTCAACTCCAGTAAAGAAGTAAAGCTAAATGTCTATTAAATTAATTATATTTCAGTAAAACTCGTATCACTTGCTTAATCAAAGTAGTTGAAATCAAAGTTTGCAACCAGTGTAATATATAAATAAGTTAATAACGGAGTTGAACATTCATATATATATATATATATTGTTTGAGGGTAGAATCCAAGAGTACGACTTGAAGTCGAGTCTTGAGTCCAAGGCAGAATCGAATTAACAATCTTATCCCATTCCCTAAAATAAACAACCACTTTAACCATGTTGTTTATTCATTATACCTCGTGAAGCCAAACTGGTAACTACTGTTACAATTCTTAAGAATAGCTGAGATCAGCTTTAGCTTTGGAAGATGTTGGTTAAAGCATTTATGAGCCATCATTCTCTTAAGACAAAAGAAATCACACACGCCAACATGTGATAAAACTCTGCTGACAAAAACGACACTCTCGATAATGACTGATGATATCTAAGAAAGTTATGACTATATATATATAAAGATATACGTTTAAGTCAGGTAATTTCGAACAGTCCTTGATGTTTTCACATTTCTGATTTTGCTAATTTAATTTATTTTACTATAGGAGAATTCGAAGATATAAAACAAGGAAAAACTAGGACTTGCTTCTAACAATGCTCTTTTACATTAAAAATTGAGGCACCCTAAATAATGTTTGTATAAACAATCCATGTGCATCTTTTTAGTTTTATTTGTTGTGTCGCTCTATTTATAATGATGTATCCCCGCACTCTCATCCTACACTTCTTCTTCCTTTCAACATAATCATATCACGCTATACAAAGTTGCTTAAACATATTCATACACACGCATATGCATAAATACTTTGTAGACATTGTAGTTATAAATCCTAGAGCCAAAAATCTAGGACGGTGAATTCATACTTATTATAAACCTCCCCTTTTTGCATTACAGTTATTAACTTTGTGGTTGTTTTTGTCGCTCCTCATGCAGGGAGCAGAGCATCCCTTTCAATTATAATGTAAAAATAGCTTTCAAAAATGCATTTTCTGCCTTTCTTAATTCTCTACTTCAGTGTGTATGCATGCATATAGATTAATATATTAAAAACACTTCACATATGTTCTGTTGCAGTGCAATGTGTAATGGACCAGGTATGTATGTACATAATCAAGTCATAATTAACCTCAGCTTGTTTGTTGAGCTCCTAGATCATTCCCACCTCACCGTTTGCCAATCCAGTATCTACCGGTAGTAAGACCTTTAGGAGCTAAACCGTTTATTATTAGGGTTGGACAAATCATCATATGTTAAGTTGTTTTATGGCCAAATTTTGTGTAGAATCGAAATCTTTTGAGCTTCTTTTTTTTATTAGCGTATTTTTGGGGAGATTTTGACGGTATGCAAATAGTTAGATTCAACGGTTCTAACAGCGGTTATATTTGTTGACGTTCTTGCCCATTTCCATCGTTTCTGATTTTCATCGGTACTCAGCTTTGAGAAGAATGGATCCGTTAATAACATGTTTGTGGTCCCAACATTCTTGTGAGAATGAGTGTGGACAGATGTAGATCCTCCACTTGCTGCAATATGGAAATCCAATTTCGCAAATTCAGACTCAAAGCCCAAGTTTGTAAGTGGAGCGAACTGAAGCATGGTTTCATCAATATCAACAGACCCTTCTCCTCATGAAGTACTGCGCCATAAAGATTAGTTTGTCCATCATTTGCAAGTACAATACTATCTCTTTTCAGCTTCAGGTCTGGTAACTTTTATTGAAAGAATGATCGTATTCCAGACCAGTTTAGATTTCTTCTTTCTTCTTCATTAACTCGTCTATCTATCCCTAGAAGACCCATGAAAGGGAAAATTAAATCTCCACCGAGGTTTACATGTATTTGTGTACAGCAAAGAAACAGTCATTTTGTATGTATGTCGAAACTGCTAATACTAGCTTGTTGACATTGTTATCGACAACAGCGTCAAAGAAATATATTACTGACTGTCTACGAGACAAGAATTCTTTAGCAATTTCTGGGATTCTTCCAAATCTATTGGCTGTAAAGCCTCTGAATCCATCATGCTTGATTCTTTGCAACTCCATTTACGAGGTATATCATTGTATAAGGAAATAGAGTGTGCTGTATGGCTAGGGTATGCCAGCTTCGAGATTACAATCAGTGCTAGATAATGAAAACTGGATCCTAGAGATATAAACACCTTTCATCAGTATTCACGTTAAGTAATTTCTGAACACCGATTTTTTTTCTCAGTGTTTTTAAAAACTTTATTGGCTGCACCCAATATGATATGAGCAGAGCATTTGAGATTTTTCTCTTCAATCATACCTAAATACTAACAGCTCGATCTGTCATTCAAAAATCAATGGAGCTTTTGATATCTTCATTATAAGAATCAGCTCACAATGCCGGACACTTCAATTTGAGCCCATATGATGCAGCACTGTCAGTTCCAGAATGGCTAACATTCTCTCTGTACCCAGTTGTCTAGGGTTTTCGTGGTGTATCAGGACCTGGGATATTGATATTATCAGCTTTACATCGTATAACTAGTGACCTGAAAACAATCAAGAATAACATTAATGATAAATCCTTATATCCTATTTTCCAAATAAATGTCCATGGAAGCCTTACTCTTACTCATGACAAATAAGGATTAGGCTTGTAATGATACAAGGAAACATAATTGAAACCACATCATGTGTAACTTTGTATTATTTGATTTTGACTACGGTAATCACCCAATCTGATAACAATAAGTATCAATAAATGAATGCAACATATATGGGAGCTCGATAGCCGTGCGTGTTAAGGCGTGTTCAACTCTCAAAGCTGGGGCGCAGGTTCAAATCCTGAGAGGGGATGTTCATTCTTGGTCTACCTCATTGATAAGATCCTAGGTTCGAATGACTAATTAAATGCTATAATGCTTATTTATATCCTGTCGGATGCAATTCTATCGAACCATATAGGCAAAAAAAAAATATTCTAAAAAATAATGGGAAATTTTCCTTATCTTAAAAGGCTTAGGTTTAATCATGTTAAAACTCTTCTATTTGCAATCCTTGACCAAAACCCCTATTTAAACATCTTACATGTGGTGTTTTTTAACCACTGAAGTTTCGTCATTTTGGGGACCATTTTGAATTTTTGAGTGTTAGCAACGTCAAACGTCGTCGTAGGTCAAAAATTGTCAGACTCGGAATTTGCACACAATTTGGCCATAGAAACAACAAGGGCTTCATTCATTTTAACAAAAAAGGCAAAATTTGCCCAGTCTTATTAGTATTTAGTATATTTTTAAATCAACAAATGCATGGCTCTTAAGAGGAATTATTCCAGAATAGATTTTTTCCATAAACCCCTCCGGCTATTTCCTCCATTCTAGGTATTGTTCGAGGGTAGTTATAAGCAAGGTGATAGAGAGTTTTCTTCTCCTTCTTCGCAAAGACGACAAACGGTACTCTCAGTTTTGCCCATTTTAGAAAGGTTCCCAGTTAAATGTATATAATAACTGACCATTGTTACGATGTCAGAAATTTGATGTTGCTTATACCGGAAGATTTTGTTGCCAAAATAGGGCTCAGCTATGAATAATTTTTTTGGCGGCAATTATTCATCGCCAGCTATGAAGTCCACCATTCCTTCTATGACGCCCTTCTCATAGTAGTTTTCACTTGGCACATGAACGTAGAAATCGTAGTAGGGATTCCGCTCCTTGCATGGCTAACACATTGGTCAATTCGTTCCCTGTATTGTAGTGATGCCCCTTCACTCATGCCACGGTAACCACGCAATTAGAAGTCTCGATGGCATTTTTGCATGCAGAAACTTCTGAACTTCATATATCTCCCAGCTTTATGTTCAAGCTGTCGATGGCGGATTGACTGTCAGACAGATTAAGAAGACCTTTTTATAGGGGTACACTAACAAGAGCTGAATCCGACAAGGGTCATGGAAGATATAGAGAGATATACAAATAATGTTATCTCTCATAGAAAAATTACAGTTCATGCCCTGCTCTAGGTGGCTAGACTAAATGGTTACAGAAGTAATGAAAAAACATACAAATGCCATTAGAGTATGTGAGTTGTGATGTATATAAATGAATAATGTAGTATATTTTAATCCAAAAAATAGTATTGACAATTTTTCGTATATTTCAGTGTTTCGTTATTTAACTCCACCATTGTTTTCCAATATCCTTATAGTCGTAATCGTAGATTAAAGAACGATACCATTCATGTTTAATACAATTTTCCTGCATGGTTTGAATATATAGTCTTAATCAATAAACTGCTTCAGGTCATAGATCTGGAAAATTAAAAGAAGAACGGACACATTGGTTTTAAAGAGAAGGAAGATAACTACTTAAGTAGTTTCTGCTTGTCAGTATTCAACACACGATGTCATTGAGTAGTTGTAAACTAGTTTTTGAAATATTTCACTTTATACTCTATTTTTGAATACATATTAAACATATAACAAGTACTGTGTTGTTGCATTATTTATTTCGCCGTTCATATAACTCTAGCCTTTATGGATACAGAAAGTAATATATCTAACTATTAGAAGGTATTATTTTTATCAAACTTAATTTTTTTTCTATCAAATTTGTTTCTCTTTAGATTTTCAATAACAAAAATTATTATTTTTTATATTAGCAAAACATTACAACCCGTTCAGCCTCAGTTTTTTATTTGGTCTTTTCCACATTAAATCAATACATTGTTTTGCTGATGCAATGCTCTTTTTATGGCTGATGAAAAATTGCGTTTTATGAAAGCATAAAAATGCATTTTCTTCTTAAATGAAGGCAACAAAAGTATATATTTTTATGAGCTTTACAAATGAGAAAAATAACGTCCATTGGCTTTTTGGATACGTGAAAGGATATATGTATATATATGGTATATAAAGCATTTATCTGGGTTAATTATGCTTTGTATATCTCTTTATCGTAGAATGCCAAGAGCTACAATAACTTTATGCCGAAATAAAATAAGGTTAACTATATAATTGGCAAAACACATGAATATTGGTTATCACCGCCAATAATAAAATATTGACAAGAGGTTTAAAAATATATGAGCTATTAATATATTAGGTGAACAACTAAGTTATCGCTGTTTTTTTTAAACATGACTCTAGCAGTAAGTGCTGACCGATTGTGACATACCTAAAACGTCATAAGTCAAGCTGAGATTTCATGTAAGCAAATAGGTTGACCTAAAAACGATTTTGTTATTGCGTCATATACTTTGTTTGTGAGAATATATCTCATTTTGTGTCAAGTAAGCGTCATTTGTGGAAAGTGTTGCTTTTCTTCATTCATTGAAGGAAAATGGTCACTGAGTCGTAACTAGTAACTCCAAAAACCTAACAAAGATGCTGCTCTATGTGAAAAAAATGTGCCGTGATTGGTTTTGTCGCTTTAAAGACGAGGATTTCGTGTTGGGGACAGTTCTGGTGAAGGAACCCAAAAATATTTGAAAACGATGATTGGAGGTATCCACGGGCCTTGCCAAACGAAAAAGTGTTCTGCGTCAGCCTTAGGAGTTACATGCCAAGCATTTCCTTGCGTTTACAATCGTGGTAATTATTCAAAAGAAAGAACTTGGGTCTTAGATTTAAACCGGAAAAGGAGGGTTTTTCCATTGCCCGTTTACTTGATGATGAAATATGAATGGTTTCCCAATAACACGAAGAAAGAATTCAAGGAACTCACCTCATCTTCTGCATTAATTCGTCTTCCTCATGCAAAAGTTTGGTTCCCAGACCGAAAGAGATTCTCGCTAAAGATCCAAGGATTTAATAAAAAAAACTTGTATTCCACCCTGTACATATTCATTAAATTGATAAACTCAATTAATATATCAAAGGAGTAATAAAAAGAAGGAATGAGTGAAAGAAAAAATGAATGACTTATTAAATTATACTTATCAGTTCTAAAGTTAATATCCTTTGAATCAATTATAATAAATAAAATTTACATTACCCAATCAGTTAGATGCAAGTAAAAGATATACCTAAAATTTATGACAAAAAATATTCTCCCGTATATATTTGTCCTAACATAATATTTATGCAATATATATTTTGAATAGCATTTACATTTCCTAAGTTCATGAACGTGAGTTTTTCATGCATTATATTATATGTATATTGCATTAACTATCCCATCACAAATTATATTGTATGGTTATACTAAAAAAATGGTTCAGAAAAACACATTTGAAAAGTCCATGGAAAATCTGTCTCAGGAAAAATGGTCAAGCAGAAGTAATTAATAGAATACGAAAGAATGTTGAAAATGCATGGACACGTTATATTTGAGTGGAATACATCAAAATATTGCCCAACCACATTTTTCTTCTAATTTAAGCAAGTAAGTAGAATTAATAACCGTATGTTTGCATTGAGAAGATAATTGTTGGTACTGAATAGACAATGGTTGCATAAAACATTTATTCTGACATATTTTTTTTATCTAATCAACATCCAATAATTTATTTTTTAATATAAATACTTATAAGATCCAAACTATATACTCATTAACATTTTTCATAAGTTTTATAAAATAAAGGTAAAGTAAAATGGATACTCATTCTTGCTGTAAATATTCAAACTTTAGAATAATTACTTTAAAAAAAGTTAAGTTGACCCTCTTTAATAATTTGATTGATTAAAATATTTAAATTTAAGGTTTTTAATGTAAAATTGAGATAGTGTGAATACTCAAACTAAAATTTATATGCATCCAACCTGAATATAAAGTTTTCTTCTAGATATTCAGGTATGGGCAACCAAATGTTTGTAGGCTCTACTCAGGCACAAAATGATGAATTTATTTTATACATCGGCTCAAACACATAGCTACAATCTGTTGAGGACCTTATAACATTAGGATACATAAAATGCCCGGTCATAACTTTTTTCGTTTCAGCCTCAGTAGAGGACGGTCGATGACACATCTAATGTAGATAACTATTAGTGAATTATTTAATGTTTAACTTTTGAATTATTGTAAATATATTATATTGGTCGGCTATTCCGAGACGCTTCAAGTTTTAAAAGTCCTTTTTCTCATAGCTTTTTCCTAACATTCTCAGCACAGCGATGTACGATGAAGTAGCTATCGTAAACCATTTCATATTATCTCAAAAAAATTATATGTAAATATTGATCCCCTTTTTCGAGACGCCACATATGGAAATACCCAATGGTTTTTGACGTAGGCTTTGACTGGGAGTATATTTCATTACCATAAACTATCCTGTGGACACAGTCCACAATTTTAATTATTGTGGGCAAAGACAAAAAGGATGACAAAAGCCTTCTCACCTACTCAGATAAAAACTCACAACTTTGGTCACAACGTGATGTTGATTTTATTGTACAACATTTTTGTAAAAAAATGTTTCTATTGATTCAAGAAATTTTTTGTTTCCGTAAATATCCTTCAAGTAACCTTATTGTTATAAAATATATAAACAGTAGTATTTTTTCAAATCGATGATAAAGACTAAAATATCATTAAATGAATTATAGTTGCGAATTATGTATCAAGGAATTATGATATTTTAAGAACTATCATTTACACAAAATATCAAATATTTACCCTAAATTAATTTAATCGAATGGTTTTTTTAATACGATTAATAAACATGATGAATTTTCTTCAATAATTATTTTCTCCCTGTACTTCTTCAACCATAATACAAATAATTTGTTCTCATAATAATACCCATTTATCTTTTCATCTATCATTTATGATTTTCACACACACACACTATAAGACGACAAAATATGATCCCCATCTTTCCTTTGAAAGAGATTATATATTCATGAAAAAAAAGATTTACGTTTACAAAGGTAATAATAATATATTTATTTAATCCAATTATAAATTAATTTGATAGACCTTTATAAAAATATTTTATTTTTTTGGTTCTTGTCTGTTCTATAAAACGAATCATCTCATTTATAATTTATGGCAATGGTTTCTTCTGTACACTGCATGAGTTGTTGCTATCTTATATATATAGTTTGTGTTGAAGAACATAAAATGGAAGGGCCATCAAAGCTCCTGCCCCCAATAGACATTCATGTAGGTAAAACACTTGTGCTAAGTCAGCTTCGAATAAATTTTATTGTATTACACGAGATATATAGTTTTAGTGTTATAAAGCCTTATAGTCTATAATAATGACGATGAAATTAATTATAGCAAATATGAAATTGCAGGAAGATATAAGCGTTATGCTCGACAAAAGATTCGAGGAAAAGAAAAAGGATTGTTCATAAGTAAATTTTGCCCCCACCGTGAGAGCAAAAGTTTTTTATTAAGTAATTACTGATGAGAAAAATTATAAAATGGAAAACCTACCAGAAACACCTTCCTTTATCTTAAAGCAAGCATGGAGATCATTTATTCGAAAGTAATGATTGCAAGGTTCACCACTTTTTAAGTAACCCCGCCAGCTGACCCACATGATCCTCGGAAAATATTTTTGAATTATTATTCTTCTTCGATCCCGTTTTATAATAAATTACTCTTCATTTTATAAGCAATTGAAACAATAAAGAAGCACCTAACAAATACTTTATCAATTACAACTACTGCTGTTCACCAGCCATGGCTGACTTTGCATAGATTTATTTTTTCGAGACCAATCAAAATAAAAGAAATAATAAATAATTTCCGCCAATATTTCAAAAATGACACAGGAATCAATTAAAAATTCTTTGTAGTGCCGTCTTAAAAATGCAAGACACTATATATGTGAGCAAACCACTTTGATATGTTCACCACATAAGAAATAATTAAATTATTTTGATTTTGAAAAAATCTATTATTATCATATATTTAGACAAATCAATGGTATGTTGCCTTCTAAATATCTATCTTAATACATATACATTCTGATATGAAACCTTGAATACGATCTTTATAACAATAATATCAATATCATGTAAACATAATAACAAATAAGATTAATTATGTTTTTCAGTTCAAATCAAAAAAATATAATAATGCCATTTTCTACATTTCATGTTTGAGTGGCTCAAATAATAATAATTTATTTAATAATGGCTTGATAACAAATAGGAACCCTACAATGATCGAATATCCCAAGAAACAATTATAATTATAGAAAAAAACATTGACTCTTATTTAATTAGCTTTTAAGCATAAAAAAAGGATATTTCAGCCAAAAACTTTAGATATATTCAAGTTGAGGGATCACATGTATCTACATACATGGCCACCAATATGTATCAAGGTTTGGGCATCGAAAACTATGCATTAAGCAATCCAATTCCACTTATACATTGTGTTCTTATCATTATTGATATGTTATATAACACAGCCCGTACTTTATGATTGCGTCCATAGATTATATGTTATGTACATATTTACATATTTCCTCATTATCCTGAAGCATTATTATTATTATTAGTTCAATATCAGAGGTGATTCCATTCCTTTATTGACTATTCAAACTCTATCCCTTTGAAAGCCACCTTTTTGCATATATGGTAGGAATAACACTCATAGGTATACACCATAGTTGGGCATTCACATTATATACTTTATATTTATTTATATACATTATTTTATAATATATATCAGACTTGTTGACGTTCGCCAAAAATTATCTTCGTCGTTCATCTTGATTTTAAATTAAATCGTCCGTCGTTCATCGTTCGTTTGTCGTTCGCTATTCTGAAAAAAATTGACGACGTTTTTTTAGAAATATATATCTGAAAAAAGTGATGACATTTTTTATAAAGAAATTTCTGACTATAAGTGATGACAATTTTTTTTAGAAAGAAATTTGTCCTATGAAAATTAAAAAATCTTAGTCTTTTTTTTGGCGCCAAAAACGAACAACGAACGACCCAAAATGAACGATAATCAACAAGTCTGATATAAAGGGTGATTTTTTAAGAGTTGTTTTTTTAAGAATCGAATAAAACACTTAAATTTGCAGCATAGAATCAAAAAATTATTGAAATCAATAAATTAGCCTTTGCCATTTACGTTTTAAAGATAACTTCATTTAAATGTTGTCCGCGGCTCCGTTTCAAATGGTCCTTCGGAAGGCCCAATTTTGCGTCACTTGTTCGAGCATTTCGGGCTGTATTCTACGAATCACGCGTGTTATGTTATCTGTAAGGCTTCAATCGTGTTCGGCTTGTCCACATAGACTAACGACTTTACATAACCCCACAAGAAATAATCAAGAGGCGTTAAATCGCACGATCTTGGTGGCCAACTTACAGGCCCATTTCGTGAGATAAGCTGCTCACCAAATTCATCCTTCAACATGTTCATTGTTTCACGAGCTGTGTGGCATGTGGCGCCGTCTTGTTGAAACCACATGTTAACCAAGTTCAACTCAGCTAACTGGGGCAAAAAAAAGTCGTGTATCATGGCTCGATAGCGTTCGCCGTTGACGGTAACGTTTCTTCCACGATCATCTTTGAAGAAAATGGACCGATGATGCCACCAGCCCATAAACCACACCAACTGTCGTTTTTTCGGGATGCATCGGTAATTCATTTATAGCATGTGGCTGTTCATCACTCCAGATGCGACAGATTTGCTTATTTACGTATCCGTTGAGCCAGAAATGAGCCTCATCGCTGAACACAATTTTTCGATAAACAGCGGATTTCATTGAGCTGTTCTAACGCCCATTCACCAAACATTAGACGTTGTGGTAGGTCATTAGGCTTCAATTCTTGCAGAAGCTGAATTTTATAGGCTTTCAAACCCAAATCGACACTTAAAATTTTCCATGTGGTTGAGTAACACAAGCCCAATTGCTGAGAACGGCGACGAATTGACATTTCACGATTCTCATTAACACTGGATGCTACGGCTGCAATATTCTCTTCAGTACGCACTATACGCATGCGAGTCGATGGTTTAATGTCCAGCAAAGTAAATTTCGTGCGAAATTTGGTGATAACAGCACGAATTGTCGATTCACAAGGTCGATTATGACGACCATAATATGGTCGTAACAAACGATGCACATTTTTCACAGAGCACGAATTTTTGATAATAAATTTCAACAATTTGCAATCGTTGCTCATTTGTAAGTCTTTCCATGATGAAATGACAGAGTATACTGAAAACTTTCCACTTAACAGCTGACGTTGGACGCCATTATCAAGCAGTGCTGCCAACTGAAAAAATTAACTCTTAAAAAATCACCCTATATATATATATATATAATATATATATATATATATATATAGGTATGTACAGTACAGATGGAGATCCAGTAGAATCGTTGACTCTCCTAGTAGAAATCACGATCGTATCCTTTCCTAGGAGTGACTACGATTGTGATCTATATCAAAAGAATCAACGACTCTGCTAGAAGAGATCAGGAGTTTTATCTCTTATAGGCGATATGACGACCAAATATAGAGATGGTATGCGATAATATTCAAACTATGTTTATCATTTCCGATTTATTCTTAGAATGAGCATAAAATTATTTATAGGTTGGGGATATACATAGATACAATGTAAGCAAAACATTCGTCGTATTTGCTTCCTTGAACAAAAAAATGAAATCATTGCCACCAAATCACAATGAAGTAAATAGTTTGCACAACATCGTAAAATATTATCTCCATATTTAAATCGTTATCTCTCCTAAAAGAGATGAAGATCGTAATTTCTACCAGGAGAGTCAACATTCTACGGATCTACATCTCTACTGCAATA
>CP045896.1:5636667-5714142 GCA_013387185.1 Caligus rogercresseyi
TAGAGTGTGCTGTATGGCTAGGGTATGCCCAGCTTCGAGATTACAATCAGTGCTAGATAATGAAAACTGGATCCTAGAGATATAAACACCTTTTCATCAGTATTCACGTTAAGTAATTTCTGAACACCGATTTTTTTTTCTCAGTTTTTTAAAAACTTTATTGGCTGCACCCAATATGATATGAGCAGAGCATTTGAGATTTTTCTCTTCAATCATACCTAAATACGAACAGCTCGATCTGTCATTCAAAAATCAATGGAGCTTTTGATATCTTCTTATAAGAATCAGCTCACAATGCCGGACACTTCAATTTGAGCCATATGATGCAGCACTGTCAGTTCCAGAATGGCTAACATTCTCTCTGTACCCAGTTGTCTAGGGTTTTCGTGGTGTATCAGGACCTGGGATATTGATATTATCAGCTTTTACATCGTATAACTAGTGACCTGAAAACAATCAAGAATAACATTAATGATAAATCCTTATATCCTATTTTCCAAATAAATGTCCATGGAAGCCTTACTCTTACTCATGACAAATATATGATTAGGCTTGTAATGATACAAGGAAACATAATTGAAACCACATCATGTGTAACTTTGTATTATTTGATTTTGACTACGGTAATCACCCAATCTGATAACAATAAGTATCAATAAATGAATGCAACATATATGGGAGCTCGATAGCCGTGCGTGTTAAGGCGTGTTCAACTCTCAAAGCTGTGGGCGCAGGTTCAAATCCTGAGAGGGGATGTTCATTCTTGGTCTACCTCATTGATAAGATCCTAGGTTCGAATGACTAATTTAATGCTATAATGCTTATTTATATCCTGTCGGATGCAATTCTATCAAACCATATAGGCAAAAAAAAATATTCTAAAAAATAATGGGAAATTTTCCTTATCTTAAAAGGCTTAGGTTTAATCATGTTAAAACTCTTCTATTTGCAATCCTTGACCAAAACCCCTATTTAAACATCTTACATGTGGTGTTTTTTTAATCACTGAAGTTTTCGTCATTTTGGAGACCATTTTGAATTTTTGAGTGTTAGCGACGTCAAACGTCGTCGTAGGTCAAAAAATTGTCAGACTCGGAATTTGCACACAATTTGGCCATAGAAACAACAAGGGCTTCATTCATTTTAACAAAAAAGGCAAAAATTTGCCCAGTCTTATTAGTATTAGTATATTTTAAATCAACAAATGCATGGCTCTTAAGAGGAATTATTCCAGAATAGATTTTTTCCTAAACCCCTCCGGCTATTTCCTCCATTCTAGGTATTGTTCGAGAGTAGTTATAAGCAAGGTGATAGAGAGTTTTCTTCTCCTTCTTCGCAAAGACGACAAACGGTACTCTCAGTTTTGCCCCTTTTAGAAAGGTTCCCAGTTAAATGTATATAATAACTGACCATTGTTACGATGTCAGAAATTTGATGTTGCTTATACCGGAAGATTTTGTTGCCAAAATAGGGCTCAGCTATGAATATTTTTGTTGGCGGCAATTATTCATCGCCAGCTATGAAGTCCACCATTCCTTCTATGACGCCCTTCTCATAGTAGTTTTCACTTGGCACATGAACGTAGAAATCGTAGTAGGGATTCCGCTCCTTGCATGGCCAACACATTGGTCAATTCGTTCCCTGTATTGTAGTGATGCCCCTTCACTCATGCCACGGTAACCACGCAATTAGAAGTCTCGATGGCATTTTTGCATGCAGAAACTTCTGAACTTCATATATCTCCCAGCTTTATGTTCAAGCTGTCGATGGCGGATTGAATGTCAGACAGATTAAGAAGACCTTTTTATAGGGGTACACTAACAAGAGCTGAATCCGACAAGGGTCATGGAAGATATAGAGAGATATACAAATAATGTTATCTCTCATAGAAAAATTACAGTTCATGCCCTGCTCTAGGTGGCTAGACTAAATGGTTACAGAAGTAATGAAAAAACATACAAATGCCATTAGAGTATGTGAGTTGTGATGTATATAAATGAATAATGTAGTATATTTTAATCCAAAAAATAGTATTGACAATTTTTCGTATATTTCAGTGTTTCGTTATTTAACTCCACCATTGTTTTCCATATCCTTATAGTCGTAATCGTAGATTAAAGAACGATACCATTCATGTTTAATACAATTTTCCTGCATGGTTTGAATATATAGTCTTAATCAATAAACTGCCTTCAGGTCATAGATCTGGAAAATTAAAAGAAGAACGGACACATTGGTTTTAAAGAGAAGGAAGATAACTCCTTAAGTAGTTTCTGCTTGTCAGTATTCAACACACGATGTCATTGAGTAGTTGTAAACTAGTTTTTGAAAATTTCAACTTTATACTCTATTTTTGAATACATATTAAACATATAACAAGTACTGTGTTGTTGCATTATTTATTTCACCTTTCATATAACTCTAGCCTTTATGGATACAGAAAGTAATATATCTAACTATTAGAAGGTATTATTTTTATCAAACTTAATTTTTTTTCTATCAAATTTGTTCTCTTTAGATTTTCAATAACAAAAATTATTATTTTTTATATTAGCAAAACATTACAACCCGTTCATGCCTCAGTTTTTTATTTGGTCTTTCCACATTAAATCAATACATTGTTTTGCTGATGCAATGCTCTTTTTATGGCTGATGAAAAATTGCGTTTTATGAAAGCATAAAAATGCATTTTTCTTCTTAAATGAAGCAACAAAAGTATATATTTTTATGAGCTTTACAAATGAGAAAAATAACGTCCATTGGCTTTTTGGATACGTTGAAAGGATATATGTACTAGATCGGTCAATAAGTCCGGGCCTTGGAAAGAAAATATATTTTTTTGCCAAAATTATTTTTTATTCCTCAATATAATCTCCTTTTAGGTCAATACATTATTCCAACGTTTTTCTAACCTTCGATTCCACCAGCGAAGAACGATTTCTCGAGACCTTCAAAATATTCTTCTGTTTCGGCTATCACATCATTGTCTGAACGAAATTTTCTTCCACGAAGCACCTTTTTGAGTTCTGCGAATAGCCAGTAGTCACTGGGGGCCAGATCTGGAGAATATGGTGGATGTGGTAGCAGTTCGAAACCCAATTCGATTAATTTTGCTGTAGTTTTCAATGACTTGTGACAAGTGCATTGTCTTGATGAAAGAGCACCTTCTTCTTCTTCAAATGAAGCCTTTTTACTGCGATTTCGGCCTTCAGACGGTCCAACAAACCAATGTAATAATCGCTATTGATTGTTTTTCCATGTTCCAGGAAGTCAATGAATATAATTCCACGGCAATCCCAGAAAACAGAGGCCATTACCTTTCTAGCCGACATTTGGATTTTTGGACACTTTGGACGGCTTTCTCCGTCAACACACCACTCAGCAGATTGCCGTTTTGATTCAGGAGTGTAGTGGTGAATCCATGTCTCATCCATTGTGATGTATCGAACGAAAAAATTCCTCAAACAGCTCCTCGAATCATCCACACGTTGTTGCTTTTGCTCAGGTGTTAGCAATCGCGGCACCCATTTCGAAATAACTTTTTCATATTCAAATATTCGTGTATGATGGTGAACACACTCCCTTTTGACAACTTCAGAGTGTCAGCTATCTCTTGCAACTTAACTTTTCGATTGTCAATGATGATTTTGAGGGTTTTTTCGACGTTTTCCGGGATAACTACCTCATTTGGCCGGCCAGGGCGTTCAGCATCGTCTGTGTTCGTACGACCAGATTTGAAATTGGTGAACCATCGTTTGATGGTTGTTTTGGATGGGGCAGAGTCCGGGTAGCATTTTTCAAGCCATGCTTTGGTTTGAACAGTGTTTTTTCCCATCAAAAAACAATGATAAATCAGAACACAAATTGCTTTGAATCCATTGTTTTAAGTCAAAGAAGGAGCGCCGCACTTATATCGCTGTAACTCAATGAAAAATCAACATAACGTTATGAAATTTTGGAACGATCCTTTTGAAAGTATGTGTTTCCAAAATATTATTTACATTCTTCCTTTTTGGCGCCATAAGATAGGCAGGCCCGGGACTTATTGACCGATGTAGTATATATATGGGTATATAAAGCATTTATCTGGGTTAATTATGCTTTGTATATCTCTTTATCGTAGAATGCCAAGAGCTACAAATAACTTTATGCCGAAATAATTGCCGTGTGTTTTGCCAATTATAAAGGTTACTATATAATTGGCAAAACACTGAATATTGGTTATCAACCGCCAATAATAAAATATTGACAAGAGGTTTAAAAATATATGAGCTATTAATATATTAGGTGAACAACTAAGTTATCGCTGTTTTTTTTAACATGACTCTAGCAGTAAGTGCTGACCGATTGTGACATACCTAAAACGTCATAAGTCAAGCTGAGATTTCATGTAAGCAAATAGGTTTGACCTAAAAACGATTTTGTTATTGCGTCATATACTTTGTTTGTGAGAATATATCTCATTTTGTGTCAAGTAAGCGTCATTTGTGGAAAGTGTTGCTTTTCTTCATTCATTGAAGGAAAATGGTCACTGAGTCGTAACTAGTAACTCCAAAAACCTAACAAAGATGCTGCTCTATGTGAAAAAATGTGCCGTGATTGGTTTTTGTCGCTTTAAAGACGATTATTTCGATGTTGGGGACAGTTCTTGTGAAGGAATACCAAAAATATTTGAAAACGCTGATTTGGAGGTATCCACGAGGATCCTTGCCAAACGAAAAAAGTGTGCTTGCGTCAGCATTAGGAGTTACATGCCAAGCCATTTCCAAGCGTTTTGCAATCAATGGGAATTATTCAAAAGCAAGAAACTTGGGTGCCTTAAGATTTAAATCCAGGAAAAGGAGGGTTTTTTTCCATTGCAACCGTTACGGGATGATGAAATATGAATTGGTTACATCAACCCCGAGAGAAAGAAGTCATGGAGATCTCCCGGTCATGCTTCTATATCATCGGTTCGGCCGAATATTCACTCTGCAAAAGTTATGCTTTGGTGGACCAGGTCGATTATATATTATGAGCTATTAAAACCGAAGGAGGTTGTGGTGGATCAACTCGTTATCATCATGTACCCATCTTTTCCTTGCAGGTTAGTGGGGGATAAACCCGTCTTTAATCAGGGATTATTCTTTTTGTTATTATTTAATTTACTGCAAAGATAACTTTCTTGCCATCTTACTTATTTAATTAATGAAATACAGAAATGAATTCAAGGATAGCTCACCTACACCTTTGCCCTCATTTCGTCTCTCCTCCATCCGCCAAAAGGTCGGTTCCCCAGACTGAAAGAGATCCTTGCAAAGAGATCCATGATTTAATAAAAAAAACTTGTATTCCCACCCTGTACATAATTCATTAAATTGATAAACTCAATTAATATATCAAAGGAGTAATAAAAAGAAGGAATGAGTGAAAGTAAAAATGAATGACTTTATTAAATTATACTTATCAGTTCTAAAGTTCTATATCCTTTGAATCAATTATAATAATAAAATTTACATTACCCAATCAGCTAGATGCAATTTAAAAGATATACCTAAAATTTATGACAAAAAATATTCTCCCGTATATATTTGTCCTAACATAATATTTGCAATATATATTTTGATAGCATTTACATTTCCTAAGTTCATTGAACGTGAGTTTTTCATGCATTTATATTATATGTATATTGCATTAACTATCCCATCACCAAATTATATTGTATGGTTATACTAAAAAAATGGTTCAGAAAAACACATTTGAAAAGTCATGGAAAATATGTCTCAGGAAAAATGGTCAAGCAGAGTAATTAATAGAATACGAAAGAATGTTGAAAATGCATGGACACGTTATAATTTGAGTGGAATACATCAAAATATTGCCCAACCCACATTTTTCTTCTAATTAAGCAAGTAAGTAGAATTAATAACCGTATTGTTTGCATGAGAAGATAATTGTTGGTACTGAATAGACATTGGTTGCATAAACATTTATTCTGACATATTTGTAGTTTTTATCTAATCAACATCCAATAATTTTTTTTTAATATAAATACTTATAAGATCCAAACTATATACTCATTAACATTTTTCATAAGTTTGTTATAAAATAAAGGTAAAGTAAAATGGATACTCATTCTTGCTGTAAATATTCAAACTTTAGAATAATTACTTAAAAAAAAGTTTAAGTTGACCCTCTTTAATAATTTGATTGATTAAAATATTTAAATTTAAGGTTTTTTAATGTAAAATTGAGATAGTGTGAATACTCAAACTAAATTATATGCATCCAACCTGAATATAAAGTTTTCTTCTAGATATTCAGGTATGGGCAACCAAATTTTTGTAGGCTCTACTCAGGCACAAAATGATGAATTTATTTTTTACATCGGCTCAAACACATAAGCTACAATGTGTTGAGGACCTTATAACATTAGGATACATAAAATGCCCGGTCATAACTTTTTCGTTTCAGCCTCAGTAGAGGACGGTCGATGACACATTTAATGTAGATAAACTATTAGTGAATTATTTAATGTTTAACTTTTGAATTATTGTAAATATATTATATTGGTCGGCTATTCCGAGACGCTTCAAGTTTTAAAAGTCCCTTTTTTCTCATAGCTTTTTCATAACATTCTCAGCACAGCGATGTACGATGAAGTAGCTATCGTAAACCATTTCATATTATCTCAAAAAAATTATATGTAAATATTGGTCCCCTTTTTCGAGACGCCACATATGGAAATACCAATGGTTTTTTGACGTAGGCTTTGACTGGGAGATATATTTCTTACCATAAGACTATCCTGTGGACACAGTCCACAATTTTAATTATTGTGGGCAAGACAAAAGGATGACAAAAGCCTTCTCACCTACTCAGATAAAAACTCACAACTTTGGTCACAACGTGATTGTTGATTTTATTGTACAACATTTTTGTAAAAAATGTTTTCTATTGATTCAAGAAATTGTTTTGTTTCCGTAAATATCCTTCAAGTAACCTTATTGTTATAAAATATATAAACAGTAGTATTTTTTCAAATCGATGATAAGACTAAAATATTCATTAAATGAATTATAGTTGCGAATTATAGTATCAAGGAATTATGATATTTTAAGAACTATCATTACACAAAATATCAAATAGTTACCCTAAATTAATTTAATCGAATGGTTTTTTAATACGATTAAATAAAACATGATGAATTTTCTTCAATAATTATTTTCTCCCTGTACTTCTTCAACCATAATACAAATAATTTGTTCTCATAATAATACCCATTTATCTTTTCATCTATCATTTATGATTTTCACACACACACACATATAAGACGAACAAAATATGATCCCCATCTTTCCTTTGAAAGAGATTATTATATTCATGAAAAAAAGATTTACGTTTACAAAGGTAATAATAATATATTTATTTAATCCAATTATAAATTTAATTTGATAAGACTTTTATAAAAATATTTATTTTTTTGGTTCTTGTCTGTTCTATAAAACGAATCATCTCATTTATAATTTATGGCAATGGTTTCTTCTGTACACTGCATGAGTTGTTGCTATCTTATATATATAGTTTTGTGTTGAAGAACATAAAATGGAAGGGCCATCAAAGCTCCTGCCCCCAATAGACATTCATGTAGGTAAAACACATTTTTGTTTATTTTTTTTATTTTTTCGAGACTCAATCAAAATCAAATATAAATACTAAAAATTACCGCAATATTTCAAAAATGGACACAGGAATCAATTAAAAATTATTGTAGTCCGTCGTAAAAATGCAAGAAACAGTATATATGTAGCCAAACCACTTGATTTGTTAATCCACATGAAGAAATAATAAATTATCTTCATTTTTTGAACAAACACCTAACTATTATTTTATATTTAGACAAATCAATAAAAGGTAATTTGCCTTCTAAATATCTATCTTAATACATATACATTATGATTTTATGAAACCTGAATACGAATCTTTCTAATAATAATATCAATATCATGTAACATAATAACAAATAAGATTAATTATGTTTTTCAGTTCAAATCAAAAAATATAATAATGCCATTTTCTACATTTCATGTTTGAGTGGCTCAAATAATAATAAATTTATTTAATAATGGCTTGATAACAAATAGGAACCCCTACAATGATCGAATATCCCAAGAAACAATTATAATTATAGGAAAAACATTGACTCTTATTTAATTAGCTTTTAAGCAATAAAAAAAGGATATTTCCAACCAAAAAACTTTAGATTATATTCAAGTTGAGGGATCACATGTATCTACATACATGGCCACCAATATGTATCAAGGTTTGGGCATCGAAAACTATGCATTAAGCAATCCAATTCCACTTATACATTTGTGTTCTTATCATTATTGATATGTTTATATAACACAGCCCGTACTTTATGATTGCGTCCATAGATTATATGTTATGTACATATTTACATATTTCCTCATTTATCCTGAAGCATTATTATTATTATTAGTTCAATATCAGAGGTGATTTCCATTCCTTTATTGACTATTCAAACTCTATCCCTTTGAAAGCCACCTTTTTGCATATATTGTAGGAATAACACTCATAGGTATACACCATAGTTGGGCATTCACATTTATATACTTTATATTTATTTATATACATTTATATATATATATCAGACTTGTTGACGTTCGCCAAAATTATCGTTCGTCGTTCATCTTGATTTTAAATTAAATCGTCCGTCGTTCATCGTTCGTTTGTCGTTCGCTATTCTGAAAAAAATTGACAACGTTTTTTTTAGAAATATATTTCTGAAAAAAGTGATGACATTTTTTATAAAGAAATTTCTGACAATAAGTGATGACAATTTTTTTTAGAAAGGAAATTTGTCCTATGAAAATTAAAAAATCTTAGTCTTTTTTTTGGCGCCAAAAACGAACAACGAACGACAACAAATGAACGATAAATCAACAAGTCTGATATAAAGGGTGATTTTTTAAGAGTTTTTTTTTTAGAATCGAATAAAACACTTAAATTTGCAGCATAGAATCAAAAATTTATTGAAATCAATAAATTAGCCTTTGCCATTTACGTTTTAAAGATAACTTCATTTAAATGTTGTCCGCGGCTCCGTTTCAAATGGTCCATTCGGAAGGTCCAATTTTGCGTCACTTGTTCGAGCATTTCGGGCTGTATTCTACGAATCACGCGTGTTATGTTATCCTGTAAGGCTTCAATCGTGTTCGGCTTGTCCACATAGACTAACGACTTTACATAACCCCACAAGAAATAATCAAGAGGCGTTAAATCGCACGATCTTGGTGGCCAACTTACAGGCCCATTTCGTGAGATAAGCTGCTCACCAAATTCATCCTTCAACATGTTCATTGTTTCACGAGCTGTGTGGCATGTGGCGCCGTCTTGTTGAAACCACATGTTAACCAAGTTCAACTCAGCTAACTGGGGCAAAAAAAAGTCGTGTATCATGGCTCGATAGCGTTCGCCGTTGACGGTAACGTTTCTTCCACGATCATCTTTGAAGAAAAATGGACCGATGATGCCACCAGCCCATAAACCACACCAAACTGTCGTTTTTTCGGGATGCATCGGTAATTCATTTATAGCATGTGGCTGTTCATCACTCCAGATGCGACAGTTTTGCTTATTTACGTATCCGTTGAGCCAGAAATGAGCCTCATCGCTGAACACAATTTTTCGATAAAACAGCGGATTTTCATCGAGCTGTTCTAACGCCCATTCACCAAACATTAGACGTTGTGGTAGGTCATTAGGCTTCAATTCTTGCAGAAGCTGAATTTTATAGGCTTTCAAACCCAAATCGACACTTAAAATTTTCCATGTGGTTGAGTAACACAAGCCCAATTGCTGAGAACGGCGACGAATTGACATTTCACGATTCTCATTAACACTGGATGCTACGGCTGCAATATTCTCTTCAGTACGCACTGTACGCATGCGAGTCGATGGTTTAATGTCCAGCAAAGTAAATTTCGTGCGAAATTTGGTGATAACAGCACGAATTGTCGATTCACAAGGTCGATTATGACGACCATAATATGGTCGTAACAAACGATGCACATTTTTCACAGAGCACGAATTTTGATAATAAATTTCAACAATTTGCAATCGTTGCTCATTTGTAAGTCTTTCCATGATGAAATGGCAGAGTATACTGAAAACTTTCCACTTTAACAGCTGACGTTAGGACGCCATTATCAAGCAGTGCTGCCAACTGAAAAACTTAACTCTTAAAAAACCCTTTATATATATATATATATAGGTATGTTACAGTACAGATGGAGATCCAGTAGAATCGTTGACTCTCCTAGTAGAAATCACGATCGTATCCTTTCCTAGGAGTGACTACGATTGTGATCTATATCAAAAGAATCAACGACTCTGCTAGAAGAGATCAGGAGTTTTATCTCTTATAGGCGATATGACGACCAAATATAGAGATGGTATGACGATAATATTCAAACTATGTTTATCATTTCCGATTTATTCTCAGAATGAGCATAAAATTATTTATAGGTTGGGGATATACATAGATACAATGTAAGCAAAACATTGCGTCGTATTTGCTTCCTTGAACAAAAAAATGAAATCATTGCCACCAAATCACAAATGAAGTAAATAGTTTGCACAACATCGTAAAATATTATCTCAATATTTAAATCGTTATCTCTCCTAAAAGAGATGAGGATCGTAATTTCTACCAGGAGAGTCAATAATTCTACTGGATCTACATCTCTACTGCGATATATATTTATATATATATATATATATATATTATATATATATATATATATATATATATCTTACTCATACTTTATAACTCTTCTTTAGTAAAGTTAAATGTTAGGGGTGGTATTGCTTTCGGTATATATTTACCGGAACATAATCAAATTGGTTATCTATTTCCTATAAAAATTAACACTTTCTTTTTTTCATGTACGAATCAGATAAAGTGAATAAAAGTAATTTACTGGATACATAAAAAATGAATGGTTGTTAAATGTTACTGTTAAAGCGGGTTTTTTCTTGCGAGTTAAAAGTTTGTTTGATTGATTAATTAGAAAGAAAAATTGTTTTGATCATTACATATGGATTTTTTTATTTGAAAAATATTGGGACATATGTATTTAAAATTACATTTACGAGTCTATTTTATCCTTCTATATTATGTGATATTAAAAATTGGAGCCAAATATTGTTGATCGTTACTTAAGCATTTAAATAAACCTTGATTAATTCAAATATTACTTCCTTTGACATGTTCTAAGGAGACCAGTACAGTTTTACAATAAAAAATTGTTACTTGATAGCCAATTTCGCCTTTTATTCAATTTGAACCAATCGTTTTCTCATCATAATATTGAAATAGTTTTTTGAAAGGCAATTCAATTATATGGAGCAAACATATGATCCATTGTAACGGTGATTCAATTTTTTTCTCCCAATGTCTTAGTATCCTGAGTTTACTGGAGCACTTACACTTAATAGCTCGGAGAGAATTAGCACTATCAATATTTACATTGTGACTAGTTTTCGAAATTCTTATTTAATACGTGCGTGCTATGTATTTTTCAATATTGTGAATTTCTGTACCTAATGACAATAACAAAATGAGCAGGATCTGTAAACTAGTTTGTTAACAGCAGTTGTTCATACTCAGTAGTGCTCGTCGAAGTTTTCCATGGAAAAAATATTGAACAAAGAAATTCTCTGAAGTTCTATGTTTGAACGAAATTTCACGTCCGGAATCGCTCTGATTGTTGCAGAAAGCTTGTGAAAAGCCCGTTTTATCGAAAACACAAGCCTACAAGTGGTATAAAGACCTTCCAACTCTACCACTAAGGAAAACCTTAAAAAATTGAGGGAAACTGTGCTCCAAAATCGGCATACCCGTGTTAGAAAGCTAGCTCATTACCTGTACATGTCTCGTGAGACAGTTCGTTTGATTTTAGTCGAAAAACTTGATATGCAACACGTCGTCGCTCAGCTTGTTCCGATCCAGCTTAATTTTTCTTCAAAAACAGTTTCAAATGCAGATCTTGATGGGCATGCTGGGTCGCGTCAACTCTTACCTAAAGTTTATGGGAAGCGTCATAACTGGTAATTGTGATGTATCAACGGGCTCAGATTAAAAGGTCTCTCTCTCTCCTCCCTTATTATTATTCTTAAATGTTAATGTGTGTACTTTTATTATAAACTTTCATGTAAATACAGTTGTGAAATATACTTCATATAAACAATCACAGTAATTAGACATGAGTCTACGAGTGCGACATGCAAACAAGCCAACAGTCGCCCGAATGGCCTGAAAAAATAGGCCAAAATTTAAAATAACACGACAAAGCCGCTCAAAATTGACTTTATGCAGACTATAAAACAGAATATACCATCCCGGCCAACGCCTATATTTTTTTAAAGATAGGAAGAATCGGTGACAAAAGTGAAGTGCTTCAAAGGGGGCATATGTTCATTGTTTTCTTTGATATTCGTAGTGCATCATGAATACGTTCTAACGGGACAAACGATCAATAAGGAGGATTATTTGACTGTTTTGAGGGGTTTACGTAAACGGGTTTGTTATCTTCGGCTGGAGTTGGGGGCAGACAATTCGTGGATTTTACACGACGATAATGTGCCATCTCATCGAGCCACGATTGTGAGCGCATTTGGACCAGGCACTGTACAGATCAGATCTAGTCCCATGCGACTTTTTCCTATTTTCCATAACAAAAATTGCCATTTCGGGGAGCCCGTTTTGACTCTATGCTGACTATAAAACAGAATATGCCAACGCCTATAATTTTTTTGTTCGAAGATTGGAAGAATCGTTGACAAAAGTGAAATGCTTCAAAGGGGGCATATTTAGAAGGAGACAAAACAAATATTGAAGAAGATGAACTGTTTTGCGTTTAATTAGAATTTCCGTCACAATATATAATTACAGAATGCAATTTATTTGCAATTTGAATTGATTTTTCAGATATTGTTGCGAAACGGTTTACAAAAGCTTCTTGAGGTTCCGAAATTATACTAATGTGTTATTTATGTTTTTTATGAAATATGAAGAGTGATATGACTCTTTCCATTTTTTATGGTTAAAAGTATGCAGTCTCACTCTATCTTATTTTAACTGTCTGTTTCCTCCTCAACACTGGGGAGCGAACAAATACCCCCAATATCCGGCTTTACTAAACGAGACATCTCTATTTTCTTTATGATCTCGCGATTTTTTTACTAAGGGAACGAAAAAACTTACAAGGAATAAAAATATATTAATAATCTAATATTTGACTTCCCATTCATTGGTCATTCTACTTTTTTTAATTGTCCTATTCTAAAGTCTTTTACTTTCTTGATAGATATTTGGCGTAATTTTTTTTTTTTTTTAATATTTATTTATGATCTAAAAGATATCTCGAACAGAATAAAATGCACGTATAAAGGATGAATAAATAATGAAAAGTTTGATAAAGCTACGTTAAAAACAAATATAACATAAAAAAACACATGCATTTATAACTTGTCGGAAGAAAAATAAAAGAACTCCCAACCTATCATCCTTCTTTTATGAGATATCTTGAGATAAAATAGTGATTAGAAAACCAGTTGACTCGCTGAGATGAGAGATCCAACGCGTCATTGATTCAGTCCACTTGCACTTGAAGGGCCCGTTTGTTTTGAAAACATCCCTGGGGATGGAGCGTAGAATTTCCAGGCTTCTTTTGACGAGATCTTGGAGACCCACAGGAAGCCCACCTCCGCACGTTCTTGAGGCGTAGAGAGCCCTCTGCACCGTGATATAAGATGTTCGATCTCGTAAGCCTCCTCGTATGTAGGTGATGTGGACACCAGCCAGTCTGTGGGGGTTAATGATACTCCAAATTCTTCTAGAATAATATCTTCCACAGTTTTTATGACTGGGATCATTCTGTGGCAAAGGTAAAAGAAGTGGAAGGAAGTCTCCTCGACCTCCCCACACCAATGGCATCCTCGCTTCTTTGGGTCCACATGGGATTTATTCAGGAATAAAGAGGACGTGGCGAGACGGTATCGGAACCATTTTGGTGAGAGTCTGTTAAAGGGTTTCGCATAATAATATTCGGGCACAGGGGGATATTTTTCTCATTCTGTAGAAGCCGCAATCGTCTCTTGATGCTAGGAAAAGGACGTTCAGAGCCTACCAAAGACCTTCGAATAGTTTGGTTATCCAATGCCGTAAGAGCGATATAGAAGGGAGTGGGTGGTCCGATTGATATATATCCCACGGAGGTAAGCGAGCGACGTTTTTGTAATCGCATACTAAGGATATAATTTTTAATATGCATTTTTCTCTGAAGGAATTCCCCAACAGATGTGAGGCAACCCTCTTGAAAGAACTCCGAAGAACTTCCCAAAGTCCCATTAAGCTCATTCGCTCGTAGCAGAGGAAGGACACTGTGCAAGCTTGAGCCCCAGGATTTGGCCATTCTCTTCCAATGAGATCCGCAGGACTTTAAAGACCTGAGAAGTTCCAATGGGCCCATGTAGATTCTCTCCTGGTAATTATGTCCTGTAACTTTAAAGAACTTGTTTTTTATCCTAGAAGCCCAATAGTCTTCACTTCCCAACAATCTTCGCAACCAGGAGAAATTCAGAGACTTCCACATGGACTCAACCTCAAGCGATCCCAAGCCCCAATTCGAGATGCTGGCGTTAATTCTAATTTTTGAAATGTATGGCTTTGAGCTACCCCAAACAAGGGAAGCCCTCTGCTCATAGATTTCATTGCACAGGGTTTCCGAGAAGGCGATATTTGGCGTAAATGATATTGTTCGAGTCCTTCAAAAAATATTTTTTCTCCCTTCAACGACTCTCAATTTAGTTGTGATCTATTAAGTCAATGTTGCTACAACATTGCAATTGTCAGTGATGTTTTTTTCCTGCGTATTGTGTGCTATTGTGCGCCACATTTTTTCCTTTCTTTCTTGTTCTTGTGCGCATTGCTTACTTAGAAAACAATTTGATACATTGATAATGAATTGAAAACTTAGTAAATTTTCAGATCCAAACTTTTCCATCGTTACAAGCACGAGAATTTACCTTAAAGTTTTAACCCATTCATCCATTAAAAAGTCCCTATCTAAACAAATCCATTTAATGCAAATAAAAGTGTTAACAATCTAACAATAAAAATGTATCTAATTTATCTGCTGACAATTTAACAACTCAAAACAATGGATTGGTCCAGTAGAAAAGTACGCATGTTCCTACTATAAGAAATAAGAATATGAACTCCATAACTATAAATGTGTGTGGAAATCAGGCGAAAACTAAAGGCATTATTGGTGCAAAGGATTATATTAACAACAGATAAAATAAAGATAAAAAATAATAATAAAATATTAAAGAAAACGGAAAGATACTTCATGAATAAGAAAAATATAAAAGCCAAAGTTAGAAAAATGTTAATAATCTTACACTTGGTGCTATGGGACTAACATAAAGTGTTTTCTAACGACAATACAAACCAAAACAACAATAAAAATTATTTTCTTCATAACAATTAGTGATAGGAAAAAAAAGAACTGATTGGTCAGGAACCAGAAAAATGAAATAAAAGTGGGGAAATATGCTAAAAATCCTTCAACTGGTGGTTCGGGATTAATAGAAAATTTTACACAAAGATAATAAAATACAAAAACAACAATATCAATGTATTTTCTTAATAAGATATTATTAAAGGAGTTTGTGAACGAAAACTAATACCAAAAATAATTAGTTATATACTTTATTTGCTTGAATTTCGTAAAAAATGATACAAGCAACACTGTAGAACCACAAACACTCCATTGTGTGTTTGGTCAGGGAAAACTATAATCTGGAAAAGGAACTCCCTCCTTTTTAAGTCTAAGTTTAACTAAAGTTTTTCAATTTTCATGTAGTTCTAAATAATAAAAGTGTCACGGCTTTCCTAATCATCAAAAACAATCATGTGAACAAATTAGCCATTTGACAACAATGCTCTTATCTTTACTCTGAACAACTCAATATCTGAATGTATCTATGATTAACGGGTTAAAGAAATACAACAAACTTACACATAAATTTTATAATTTTATTAGGCATTCATTTATTTAATGCTCGTCCTTAAAAATCTGCCGCTGAAATAAGTACCTTTTTGATGAAATGTTTTCCCATTTTTGTAATGATTAGGATACAAAATGTATCTCCAATAAATATATATTTTGCATACCATAAATCCATTTATCCTAAAGAAAAATACTCAATTTACTATTTCACTTTTCCTTTTAAATGTTAGTGTGTCTTCCTTTTCCTTTCAATATAAAATGTAGAACCCTTTTTAGTGTTTACAAATGTGATAAAGTTGTTTTTGTATAAAAGAGGAAATTACCTTCGGAAATTAAATAATTTTCCTTTATTATCTTATTTTTATGAGTAGCTTTATAAGTAAATAAAAGTATGCAACATAAGAAATATGAATTAATTATCCCTGTTGTTTTTTATTATGTTGTAGTTAGATGACGACTACCTTATTAGAAAGGAGGTAGAACTATTATCAGCAATGTAGTTTAAACCGTCCACAAAAGGTATTGAGGATTTATATGGCTTAAGTAAATACGTAATTGAAGGGTTTTTAAGTTGATCTTATGGCTTTAATTAATGGAATTACCGTCCACAAATGTGGATTCTAGCAGTGTATGTTCGCAGAAATAAATATTTTTGATTAAGCAACCATAGTTTTGCGTTTGTAAAGGCTGATTTAGTTGAAAAAAATATCTTATGCCATCTCAAAGATTTTTGTAGAAACCCTCAAGGCATCATTACATCTAATAAATGAAAACAGCACCATACAGCTTATTTTTATAATAAATCAATAGCAAAAGCTGAGCCGGGTAATTATAAAAAGAGGAATTGCTAATCTCTATATTCCACTCTTAAAAAGTAAAGTAGGATATTTTTGTTTTAGGTAGGATGTATATTTCAGCCATGTGAGAGCAAAACAAAAAATTTTTTTACTTGATCTCAAAAATGTATATATATATTGCACTTTGGAATATATATAGGTAAGTAGAAAAATGAAAAGCTTGTTATAAAAACCAAATTAACACTAGAACGGTCAGGGGGCCAATTTGACTCCCATTCTAAATTTCGATGTTAATATCTTTTTGTGTTTTTCCAGGTTGTCATGAAATTTCATGACTTTTATTTATTTCTATATGAGAATGTACATAGAAAAAAATAGAGTGCTATCTTAATTTCTGGTTGGCAGCTGATGTCAAGTAAAAATACTGTTTGAATGGATTTCCTTATCTTGGGAAGGATGCTCATCGACCCTCTGATCAATCATTGTCTGAACATATTTTCCTTGACTGATGGAACTTTTTCTAATAGATTCAATTTTTTACTTACGTATAAACTTGCTCAGAAGCTGGCCAATAAATAGACTAGCATTGTTGGTACAGTAAATCGCATACGAAGAAAAATTCCTCCTAAAATCAAATTTTCCAATGAGCTTCTATATTCATCGACAATATTGAAGAGCAATAACATGACGTTGACTGTTTACTAGAACAAGCCTTCCAAAAACTAACTAGTTCTAAATACAGGGCACAGATAGGTCACTGCAACTGAAGGAAAAAAGAAACTTACAGAAACAATTGTCTATTACAATACAACAAAGTATGGGATTGATGTATTAGATCAAATGGCCCGATTGTATACCTCAAAAGTCTCTTCGAGGAGATGGCCTCTCCAGGTTTTCTATAATGTACTGGATTTGGCCGAAATAAACTCATAGATACTGTATAAGGAACCTACAGGATTGAAAATATCGCGTCGTGAATTTTTGTTACAACTCAAAAATTAACTTAAGATGAAAGAAGTCATGGTTGATTATAGCGGCAATGATGATGATTTTATGAATGATGATGGATTGGAAGCAATAAAAACCACGCCGTGATGCAAGATAAATTGCACTCGAAAGAAGCGAAACAAATTTTCACATCAATACAGCAAATGAAAAAAGTTACATGTGGTTCTAACATTGTTGTGACAAAAATTATATGTAAGAAATGCACGAAATACATATGTGTATAATGAAAAAAATTGAGAAAATAAAGTTTTGTTTTAAAGTCTATAATATTTATAAATCATATTTTGTGCAAAATATACGATTATCACTCAAACTGAATCTAGATAATATTATTTTAATAATCAAAACCTGTTCCATGCTGAAAATATCAAATATTTAGCAATTTGTAATATGGGGGTCAAACAGACCCCCATGGCCTGGGAAGGAGTAGAGATGATGCTGGCCGTTCTAGTGTTAAAAGACAATTTAAAGATCTGGTCGAACAGACTTGGTCGAAAAAGTACTAATCTATTTACTAACATGGAATTCGATGCCGCAAGAATAAAGAAAATGCTCCAATATATTATATTTTAATCCGCTCTACAAAAGAACGATTATGTTCCAAAAAAATATTCTTATTTCAATGAGAAGAAATATATATTTATAGAAAAGTTTAAAAAATTAACAACCCAAACAGTTGAAGATCATCTTTTCCCAAACAAAGTTATATGTCCGTCTACTCCAATATTGCTATAAAGTCTGATTTTTTTTGCATTGGTTTTTGGTTGAGCATGGATGCTTCAACATAATTTTGTGTAAATGAATTTCCTTACTTGAAAAAACATGTTCAACATATCAATCTATGTATAAGTTTGTAGTTATATACTTCTATACATCACAATGTTTACAATATAACGGCATGGAATTTCTTAGCATTACTTAACTTGGCAAAAAAAATTAACAAGAGGATATTACCACATGCAAAACAAGGATTTTCATTCACAAAGAAATACTCAAAGAAAAAGAATGAAGAGAAAATATACTATATGATCTTTTGATCTCGAAACATGACAACAGTGCAGCTCTCACAGATGTATAAAGGAAAGAAGAAAATATTCTTATTAATTTGATTAACATCACTAAATATAAAGAACTTATTCAGTTCTTATTTTTGGTAATTTTAATCAAAACCAAAAAATATAACGACAGCTAAACCAAATTTTTCGTTTCTATACTTAATAAAATGGAAAGAGTATAATATAAAAGATTGCTATCACATCGTTTCCATTATAAGTTGTCTTATGCCATATTGGATTTGGTCACAATATTAGATTTAGTAGATCATATTCAAAGAGGTTAAAATAAAGAATATCGCCAGCTTTTATCCTATTATTAATCAAAGATCTTAGAAACGATGAACACCAAAGACAACCAAAAACCAATCAAACACAGCTTTCAAATATCAAAGCAGTACTTATCACCTCCCACAGAAGACAGTGGTTTAAAATCAACTGTGGTTGCAGAAATAAAACGTTATGTGACCAGTAAACATATATTATAAATGTATTGTTTATATATTTTATGCATGCATTGCCTTTGCATGCTCAAACGTCCGTTGATGAAAACCATTGGTATATAAATAACAAAACTAATAATTTACTTTTTATTTCTCATAATAAAAAAGAAAATCTTTAAAAAATATTTCATTTATAAATAGTTCAACTTCTATATATTTATGGTCGTCTTTGTTTTCATGATTTGCTTGCAGGAAGTGTGTTAAATATTTTGGGTCACTGAATTGTACGCTTTAAGTTACTATGATAAGTTTTTCTTATTAAAATTTAAACTACTTTTTTGGTCTTTTTAAGCTTCAATATTAAATTTAAATTTATACTTGCATATCATTTTTATTATTATTGCAAATAATACCCAAGGAATTAACTGGTCATAAATGCATTTAATACTATTTTCTTTGTGTGCATATATATCCAATTGGTTAATCCAATGTTTATAATCAAAAAAGAGTAAATCCCTTTTCCTTAGAGCTTCATTGTAAAGTAGCTACGGGTTTTCATCATCGACAAGGTCATAATTCAAAAAAATTATACACACAAATAAGATTTTTAAAAATCAATAAGGTTCCATAAAATGGCGTCTTGCATCCACACGGATAAAGCATAAATAGTACACTAGAGGACTCAGAGAGTACAAACCTCCACCGATCCCCACCAAATGAATCACTTGGTCTTTTTGTCATTTGCCAATAGATGTCGCTGTGCTGTGCTCTCCTCTTTGAGAGCACAGCACAGCGACATCTATTGGCAGAGTAGGATAACTTGAAATATTTATTAGTATTTAGCTCATTTTGCATCTTAAAAAAGCACTCAGAGATGCCAAAATTTAATCACTTGTTCCTTTTGGCGTTTCCAACAGCTCCACAAAGTTTCATCCGAATCCCTTCCGCACTTTTTGAGTTATCCTGCTGACAAACAAACCAACCAACCAACAAACCAACGCCAGTGAAAACAATACCTCCTTCAGCGGAGGTAATAAGCATTTTAGCTTTAAAACGAGTCTTTCGAACTATAGATCATTTCAATGAGTTTGACCAAAATTGGCATTCCCGCCTCGGGAGGCAGTATTGAGAGTTTAACACGCTTTAAGATTATCCTACGCTGTTTATTTTTCACTTATATGTCTATTAAGATTAAATATTAATATATAAAACATATATTCTCTGCCATCACGAATGCGGTGTGGAGATCCGTGGAACCTTGGGTTCATTTTCTCTACAACTTTATCCTTCTTATTACTTACATGACCAGTAACATTTTCCTTGCAGAGTCATAGATTGAATCGGAGTCAATTATTAACGTTATCAACTCCATCCAGAGTCCTACAACCTCGAAGAACTCTCTTTTAGGTTCAAATTTGGAGCTCTACAAAGGCTGCTACTCATGGAGATAATCCTCTTTCGAGCTACCACCCACACTCAATATCAGCCTCCTCCGACTTTGAAGCAGCAGGCTATTTCGTATTTCATTCATTTGTAATACTAAAATAAATGTAAATCTATAAGTATCTTATCCAATGTATTTTTTTCAAAAAAAATTAGCTTTATTTTAATTTAATAAGAATAAAAAACACTTGAACTGAAAATATATATATATATATACAATAAATCGATAATAAATAAATAAGTAGAATTTGGATGTTCTGCTTAAGTATTGACCCCCCCCCCCCGCACGAAAGACGTGAAAGGGAGCGCGATAGCCATATGCGTTAAGGCGTGTTCAACTCTCAATGTTGGGGGCGGAGGTTCGAATTCTCCCTAGAGGGGATTGTCATTTTTTGTCTACCTCATTGATAAGATCCTAGGTTCGATAGACTAATTTAAAAGCTATAATGCTTATTTATATCCTGTCGGATGCAATTCTATCGAACCGTATAGGCAAAAAATAAATAAAACTTATAATATCAAGATGATTTAAATGTAAGCATACGGGTAAATGATTATAATAATATCAGTTTTTGGTATGAATACCCAAATGCATGCAACAATTATATGTAAAACTCTTAATAATTTACACCTCACAAAAAGTATGTCTTAATTTAAGAAATGGACGTCAAGAGTTCATCTTTCATATTTAAATTGATATTTAACGTTCTCTCCTCTACCATTGTTATGTAAATATACATACTTATACATATAAAGACATCAGTCCTAATATATATCCAGGCACTGCCTTTTTCACGTATTATAATCCTGCAGTTTTTGATATTTTATCAGTCATATTTTCCTGTCGCTATTCATACTTTTTTGAATATATTAATTTCATTTGAACCTTTTCCACATGAGACAGACTGCAGTATTATTGTATATATATATATATATATATATATATATATATATATATATATTATATATATATATATATATATATATATATATATATATATATATATAATAGACGGATGAATAATTTTATCAAGAAGGAAAAAAACTCTATAAATCAAAAAAAATCTCTTTAAGGTAATGAATTATTTATTTATAACTATAATAAATATAATATCGAGCTTTATTTAATGGGTAATACTAATTTCCATTCCGTGATAAAAAAAGTTTCTTAATCCCTAATATATGCACTAAGGTGATAACTTTATTCTCATAAGAAAATGTAAAATACCCAACTTTTAAGTGGATATAATAACTTTGAATAATAAATATAAAGTTTCTACGGTTTTTAAATAGTTAATTTAAATTAGTTACATGAACGTTTCCAACTAGTAAATCCCTTAGATTTAAAATTCAATAAATAAATATATTCGAATAATGCAAATGCATCATTGATTTACAATATTGCAGATATATATATACATAAAAACAATGAACAATGCTTCGTTTATACTTTTTTTTATTGTATACAAAACAAAACAATCGAAATGATATTAGCAATATGCGTGTTTGATCGTATATATTATATTTCATCTTATTTAATACTTTTGTCCTTGTTGAGAACTAAAATAATAATAAGCTCTTTCAAGTGTTACATTTTTAAATTGAAAATCTTCTTTTAGATTAACTACTTGTATATAAATATTTAAGTAAATACTTCTGTGTTAATATTTATAACAAAAGGATCAAAATAATTTGAGAAGGGAATTTTTTTAAATGAAAGTATAGTTTTTATTAATGAATTTTGGTAAATCAGATAACATATTGTGTGTTTGACCCTCTACAGTGCTATACTTTGGTTGTAAATAAGTATGCCAGGTAACTTATAAAATATGACAAAAAACAGAAGATTCAGCTAATACTATTTTATAATATTGGTGTATATACACATTTCTGTCTCCCTTATATTTAGCTAATATATATAAGATACATTCGAAATAAATTACGATGATGAGAAGTGTACAATTCCAGACTCCATTTCCTTCTTTGACAATGTTAAAGAAAGAACTTTGCCATCATCAGGAACGTCAAGCACATGTTCCTTTGATCCAGTGGCTCAGACAAAATGAATTTTAATTGATCGATGAAGTCCATTTATCTTAAGACACCTATAGCAACACAGAGAGAATGAAGAGCAGAGTTCTGATAAACATAATAATAATATTAATAATAGGGATGGAACTCTTTTCAAGAGAGATAGAGTAACGAGGGACAGAGCTCCTAACACCCATTACCTTTAAATTAATTCAAACCCATAAAGACAGATTTGTGTTAAGATGTTTGGCATTTATTATTGATATATTTAGGAATGGCATAATGGAGGTTCAACAGTTTTATCGCTTTCAATCACGTGGTATATTTTTATATCTATGATTAAAGACTATTCCAGACTAAATAATCATCAAGATTGATAAGAAGCTTCTCACCCACCGATGCTCTATATATGGTCTGCCCTCCCTTTAAAAATCCTTAGCATGAAGGCAGAAAATATGATGGAGCATTAGTTCCAAAGATAGGAAAGAAGAATGAAAATCCCTATTCTTATGGAAATTTGTACATAGTAAACATAAATAGCATTTTCTATTCATGTATACTCAAAGAGCAAAAAGGTATTTAGGAGGAGCTGAAAAGCATGGGAGTTAATGGATTTTGACCAGGCTCTGTGTATTGTGAAGCGAGTAGCAACCAATGGAAAAAATGAATCCATCATGTTTCTTTGTAATATATAAATACTAACTTTATGATGTCGTTTTTCCTTTTCTTTATGACATGCAGAAGTATATATATATATATTTTTTTTTCGTGAGTAAAAAGCAATAACATAAATACTTTCCCCTCCCCCAGAGGTTGTATATATTTTGTTTAGGAGTAATAATGCTTATATAACAATGATAATAGGACAATTTTTTATGCTTTCCTGCTTCAAAACAAATATAACCAACAAAGACGGTAACATTGTATATACCTACATTAAATGAATTTCTAAGAAATGTATAAGGAATATAAATAGGTCGTGTACTCCTAATAGCTAATAAAGAGAGCACACGTTATCTTGTGTGTAAGTGTGTTCACAATGTTAAGGGCGCAGGTTTGCATCCCGAGAGGGAAATAACATATTGATTAAAAAGTTCCAAAGGTTAGATTGAGTAAGTTTGATGCTGATTCAACAGATGTACCTCAATAATCAAACCAAATAGGCTATAATATTTAACTTAAATGAGAGCAAAATAATTATTTTTGTTGGTTGTATTGTTCGGGAGATCCAACCTTTATTTAACAAAAGGCCTTGACTGGAACATATTGCGTTCTGAAAGAAAATAAATAAAAACATCAAATCCCAGTTTGGACTTATTGTGCTATAATTATTCCTATTGATTTTCAGAAGACATTTGACCCCATAATGCATGTATTAAGAATAATCAAAAAAATTACTGCAAAAAAGTTTCCAATCCCATTAAACACTCTTTTGTTTAACTACAACAATAGATTTAGGAGGAATATGAGCAGTGTCCCATTAGATTAGAATTGAGCTGTTGCAAAAAAGGGGGAGAAAGGACATTTGAAGAAAGTTTTTTGACTTGATGGTGCCCCAGTCATGAGATTCTTAAATGACTCCATATTTGTCATATAAGGAGGAGCAACCACAGGGTATTTTTCTTTAAACATCAATGGTTCTAAAGGCTATGTTTGGCAGGAGGTTTAATGACAATCGGCTATTAGATCATGAGTCTAGGTAGTGGAGACTCTAAGGGCGTGAATGACTCTTTCATTTGTTTGTTGAGGAGGAAAAACCACTTCATCTTCTAGATTCATTGGTTCAATAAAACGTATAAAACAACGGCATTCGAAGAATATTTCACAAGGTGAGTTTCCCAAATCATCTGAGACCCAGAGAATGGAACTTATATCAACAAATGGATATAAATTCCCTCTTCTATAAAAAGTAAAATTGTATTTTCAAAGTTGGCGGACTCAAAGGTCTCTTTCCATGTATGAAGTATCCGACTCCGAGGCTTTTTGGACGGGAGTAGGTTAAGCCCAAGGTAGTTAAAAGTAAGGTAGAGCCATTTTAACCAACGAAAGTAAAAACAATACACCGCCACGCAACCTACCTCATGAGCATGACGTCACATATGCCAAAAGATGGTCTAATTTATAAGTAAAATATGTTAAATATAATCGAATTTAGCCTTTAATTAGATCATAGAAGAATTAATTATCACAATTCTATTAGAAAATGGAAAAAAATTAATTTTATGGGTACTCATAAATTTTTGATGATTTAAATTTGCTGAAACTATCAAAATATTTCATTAAAAGCAAAATCTTCAATCATTATATGATAAAACACAAAAACAACGAAATAAATTATAAAAACACTGTTTATAATCATATATTACACAAATATTATTACAAAGACTTATTTAGAAAAAAGTATATAATTTATAAACTATTACAAAACAAAATACTGTTTATAATCATATATTACATAAATATTATTACAAAGACATATTTAGAAAAAGTATATAATTCATAAATTATAACAAAACAAAATACTGCTTATAATCATATATAACATAAATATTATTAGAAAGACATATTTAGAAAAAAGTATATAATTTATTGGAGCATTTAATTAATCCACTGTTTTATTTTTCGCCTCTCTCTTAAACTTTTTCTATGACTAGCTTTTTGCTCTTGAAGGCGATTTTTTCAATTTTATTTGGAGAAATACACAAATTTAGCAAATTTATTAATAGCTTCCAATGGAACCGACGGTACATTTGACATTGATTTTAAAACTCTTTTTACAAGGTTGTCGTTCCTATCAACCCTTCCATTTACTATAAAATTATATGATAAAATTTGTTCGCATTTCCTCATAGCCTCTTAAAAATGTTTTTGCTTTTTTTAAATTAATTGAAGCCATTTGTTGTAAGAATAAGATGCACTAATGTTAATTTGAGTAGGGATTTAATACTTATTATATATAGTAAAAGTGAATTGTTTATGTTTTCTGGCAGACGTGACGTCACACGAAAATATTTCGGAACCTAAGTTTATACATTATGAAACGGCGGGGTGTTGGTTAAGCCATTCCCTCTCTCTGTGTCTCTCTCTTCTTGCATCTCTCTCACTTCCCCTTATTTTTCTCTTTTCCCTTTTTTGTTCAAGCAAAAAACAAAAACATGTGCCCCTACAACATGAAAGAGAACGTAACCAATTTAATACTATAATAGTGATAATAAATCATAAATATGCATTTAAATTCACATCATGTAATCTTGTTAATAAATAACAGAATACCATTATCATTTTACGGCGTTTCCATTAATTTAGTTGAATTACAAACCCTAAATTGTGTTTATTTCATTCTTATGAATATCTAACATATATAAATCAAACTTTTCTTTTTGACCTCGATCTCGGGAGTTAGGAAGGAGTTGGATGATTTCTGATTTGGAGTGCATAAATGAATTAGATAAAGTTTATATTCTGGAAATATTTACGTGTGACTTATGAAAAATGGGAGAACTGAACTCCTGTCTATCAAATGTGAAAACATTAGTGTAGGTTGATTTCATTTCTTATAAGGGTTGAAGTACATGCGTAAATTATTTACATAAATAGACATTATAATCTAAAATTTGCATTCCAACATAAGAATACTAAAAATAAATTCAAACTCTATGAAGCGTTTATAAGAGGTAATTTTGATCCTCAGGTTGGGTTCAATCATACCGGGTCTGTTAATCCTGAATACGGAGATGTGGTATACATTCTTGCCGGCAAGACATCAGCGATTCGATTGAGATTGTTCTTGAGAGAGACATCTCCCTTTTTGCATTTCTTCTGTATGCATCCAGTTGTAGGGATAACACGGTTAAGGGGATGTGGGTGTTTGATGGACATCTTAACGCTGCCCTTTTGAGAGACTGTTCGGAACCGGTCTGCTGGTAGGAGACGATGTTGTTGATATTCAATATCTAGACTTTTTTTAACTTTGTGCATCGCACATTTAATATAAGTGTATAAATGGATATTAAAAAAATATCTGTTTTTTTTAGGTTTGGTGAATCAAAAGTGATACGTTCGGACTAAGTGTTCTATACAAGACAAAAACAAATTGTAAACAAAAACTGCATGCGTCTAGCTGCCTTATCAATCGATAAAAAGATATCTGAGCGAGACAACCACATCGAGATCTGCACATTATTGAATGCGGGGCAGACTCCAACTAGCAACTCGAGGCAGTTGATCGTTCAAGAGCCACTATGAACTGCATCTGCAGAAAGGAGAGCATCGGGAGGAAGCCTGGGAGTGGTGGGAAGGTTAACCAAGGGACAGTTCGAGCTAAGCCCTCTTTTATAACTAAAAAGCGCTTGCGAACATATAATCATCTTGTAGGACGATAACATATGGCCCGTTGGTCCAGTGAGGAACAGCAAGAATGACCGCTACCTGATCTTTGGCAACGTCGACGACTCTGTCCACATGAGCACAAAAAATCTGCACCATTCGCCACCCCAACATCAGTACACTGAAGAACTTCATCAAGGAACACTGGAATGCTATGCCCCAGAAGCACATCAAAACACGTGCAAGGCCTTCAAGAGAAGGCTCGAAGCCATCATCAATGATTGAAGAGGCTACATCAACGACAAGGCAAGGATAAGAAAGCTTATTAACAAGTCTAATTATTGTACTACTCTTTGTGGCCGAATCAAATCTTGTTGAAGTTGAAATGGTAAAGTGTCTTATTCCCTTGGACCACCCGATATTTTTGTTTCAATCATCCACTCTCAATAATAGATTACAAGCGAAGAGAAATATTCATCGCAATAGATCGTTTATTGATGATACTATTCACCTTGTATTTAGTCAAGAAAATTTATAAACAATTGTAACAAAATTCCTAAGATATATAATATGAATCTTAGTTTTTCAAAATCTCTCTTGACCGTAAACACTATTCAAAACTCGATTCAAGAGAGCAGAGATAATTTAAACCAATTTCTACTTGCACATTTAAACTCAGAGCCTATTTTGAAAGATATAAATCGATCTTTTAAAAGAAGCATACAAGTTTGGAGGAATCACATATTAAGAATATTAACCCCAAGAAAATTCCGAACAATTATAGTACGTCACTACCTATCAAAGTTCTATCTAGCCAAAAGAATAGAATCCTTGTGAAAGATCAACACATTATAAAAATTTGACCTTAATCATCGTTTTTGGTCCCAACTTGTTAAGGACTAAAATACTGGACTTTTCTACCAATTACGTGTCCAACGATATAAATCGAATAAGGGCCTCAAGAGAGTTCTTCATCTTATTGTCCTATTGAATGTTCGGTGTGTGAGCCTGGGCGCAATTATTTGTTTTCATGGGGAAAAAGTTCAAAAAGAGAAGTGCTTACCTTCATCACAAAAAGGATTATAATGTTTGGAAGAATTTGCTTTGCTAAGCGATTGACATAAATTGTACCCATCGAGGAGTAAATGATTTTCTGTATTATATCGGTCCCAACACACATTCTACACTAATCTTAAAATCAATGATGGATTCCGCAACCTTTCAAAATATTCCAATAATTATTATTGGTGATCTAAATGTGGATCTAGACCAAATAATGGGAATTATCCCTAGATACAACTACTTGACATATTAATTCATGAGTAATAGTCCCAATCAGCTAATCTGGAAGAGAGGATCTCAATCTTTGCGAATTAACCAAGGTATGATCTCATCGTCAGTGTTTCAACAAAATAAAAGTACTTTCTACAAACATATCCATTTTCTCCCTCATGTCTATTATGTAAATAAACTAAACTCATAAAACCAGAGCAAATGCGTAATAAAACATAATTAAACATTTAGGTTTATTTATTTTTTGCTCTGGGGTAGAACACATACAATAAAATATCACATATCAGGTAAAGCTATTAATTTAACACAACAATTCTACGAAACTACTATTAAGAATTTTAAAAATTAAACATAACTTATGTAACTAAAAACACACAATAGAATTATACTAAGTCCTAAAAACTATTATGTCTTTTAGAAATAATTTTTATAAGTCTTTGGTGTTGTCCACGTTCCTCCTTCGTCTGGCGAGGGGATTTACAGCGATAATGCCACATATCTTGCCGTCGCAGATAAAAAATATGCTTCTTTGTTCGTGAGGATGGAGGGGTTCGTAGGAGGTCAGCTTATGACAAATCAGCGCCTTAGAATAGCCATTTTTCGATAATTTCATTGGAGAAATCAAGATTAGCCTCTCCAGCTTTAAACAAATCCCTTAAAGTTCCTAAGTAGGTCAGAAATAACCTTAGTGATAAAATTGATACAGAGCTTCAGCCATTCTTAGTAATCAGATGAAATTGCCCCAGTTGGAAGTAGGTGAAGGAGTGACAGAAATAAGTTGACAAAAAACTTAGTAGACATTTGTTATTTATCCATGTATTTACCGTGGAGGTAAAGAACTCGTATAGAATCGGAAATGACAAAAAGTTGAAGAAGAAAATAACCCTCACATAAAGGACTAAAATAAAATATTCTGCAACTTCAATTTCAAAGTTTTGCAACGCTGCAGAGTCTTGACTCGTCCCAACGACATTTTAACATACATACAATCTCCGGAGATAGTTTACTCTAATAATATATAAAGACAAAAAAGGTTTGTGGCGTAGCTGGTATTATTGGGAACATCACACATCCTTTACTGAGGAAACTGCTCCTTTTTCTTCTTTGTCTGGGAGAATCAATAAAAAAATAGAGGGCTACTCACAAACAGAAGAATCGTTCTTGTCCCTAAAAAAGGAACTGGAATAGAAATTAATCGTTGGACACCTATTACTGTCCTTAACCTATCCATAATGTTCTATCAGAAGGCTTAGCACAAGAAGTGGAAAAGGAACTCAATAAAAAAATGAAAATAGAATGGCTTCTTGCGAAATCTTAAAATATTTAATGTTTCCCGAGATATTCAAACTGTAATTGAGTCAGTCAGATATTGAAGAAAATATAAAATGTCGTGGGATATATTTTGAAAAAAGCTTTTGGTTATATTTCCCTACAATAAAGACTTCCATCAGCTAAGATATATTATTCTGTCAATAATATTTCAATCCTGTTCGATCTCTTTTGTTCAATAAATCATTTGTGATAACATTGGGAGGCTTGACAAGTAGATAAGTTCATCTAAAAAGAATTTGGAAAAGCTACTTTATCAGCTATTAGGAACTTTAAATCTAATATAGGACAAAAATTGACCTATGGTAAGTGTGCAGATGTTAATATCTTAAGAGCAATTATGATATCCGCTGCAGCGAGATATTGTGCCCTGGAAATTAAGATCCCCGATGCCCGTGATGATTCCTGGACATATGCATTTAGAATAATACGCTATTTCCCTTCGAACTCTGCCCGACATCTCCAAGCGTTGAATAGGATTTTAAAACTTCACAACAAACTCACCGTCGAAGCTTAGGACTGTTTTTTTATATTCTATTTTATCAGTTTAATTAATTTCTATTTATCAATGATTGTTTTTATTTATGTTTCTCTTGAATGATCACTTTTTTATTGTATTATTTGTTTATAGATTTAGATCTATAGTAGGAAAATAATTTTAAACTAAAATGTTTATTTATGTTATGTATTTTTAACACAATTTTCCTATTTTATATACAGTTTCATGTTTATTGTTTTTATATATACATTCAGCTGAATAAAGATCTTACCGTGGAGAAAAAGAAAAAAGAAATATCTTAATATCAATAATTCCTGACACTTAAAAATGATTCATCATATGTTCCTTATGCATGTGTTTTATAAAAAATATTCTTAGAACCAAAAGAAACATTGCTGTTAAAATGAGTAATTGCGATAAATTATGTAACACCATAAGGATATAAGGACATAGAGAGCTTATTGGACTCTTCAGAGAAATACGTCATTGTGCCGAATATAAACAAATATTTCTATCTCTTATGATCAACTTGCGATGACGAATTATAAAGTACTCTATATATCGGACACAGGCGACAGTTGAACGATGTTTCTCTGCTTTGAAGGGAAAAAGCTCCCTATATTTTATATCTCTATGAGTACCAAGAGGATTGACGATGAATGAAGAAAATAATATTAATAAAGAGATAAGAAAAATTAAGAAGCTTTTCAATTTTATTTTTGTATGATCGGGTTATTTTATAATGGAATATTTGGGGTGCGCATTTATACTAATACCTCGGATTGAGAATGCTCATTTTATGGAATCCTATATTTTATGTATAAATCAGGAGGTACTTACCTCTCTCTCATTCATAATCCATTTATCATATTATTCACATCTTATTACTCATTCTATTATTTCACGTTTGGTAAATTAAAAGATTACTTCAAACTTGGTTTAATAACCTACGTCTTCTCTTGAAGGATATTCTTGAGTAAGTACAAATACAGTCACTTTTATACTAATCTTTGCGATACTTGGGGTTAGCTTGCTTCGATTGGTACTAGAGCGCCAGGTCTTCTACACGCAGTCCTGGGATCATTCTTAATTAATTCTTTGAGCATTTAAAAGGTCCTTCGGGTTTTTTCACATGATTTTGTGGCAAGGGCTATTCTGTTTACTGTCCAAAAGAGGAAACGATCAACCGGAGGTTAGACGCCGACACCTGGCCAACTTGAGGGATAGGCATACCTCCCTGCGGTCTTTGGAACAACCAGAAGATAGACGAAGCCACCTGGACGACAAGCGTGATAGGCAGCTCTCTCAGGAACAGGCAAAGGATAGATGCCGACAGCTGGACAACAGAGGGACAGGCAAGTCGATCAAGTTTCCCAGGATAGCTAGAGGTTAGACGCCGACGGTTCTTTCTTGATGCTCCCGGTGGTACCGGAAAGAGTTTCGTAACAAATCTCCTTTTGGCCAAGGTGAAACAGAAGAAGGTCATCGCACTTGCAATGGCCTGAAGCGAAATTGCGGCTACACTACTTGACGGAGAAAGAACATCTCATTCTGTTTTCAATTTGCCTCTTAATTAATCTGGATCAAACAGGATGGAGCTCCGGGCACAAAGCTAAAGCTGTGCAACAGTGGTGTCAGTAGAATTTTTGCAGATTTTGAACTGCCAACTTTGGCCCTGTCCTCACCCGATGCGGCGCCTTGGACTATGGAATCTGGGGCTTTGTGGAAAGTAAAGTCCGTGCAACTCCTCACCGAGTGTTAACGCCCTGAAGGCCTCCGTGGAGAGGAGTGGCCGCCATGTTACAGGAGCATGTCCGTAAAGTTGCTGGGCCTTCGACCTCGTCTCGAGGCCATGGTTGCTGCCAATGGTCATCATTTTGAAATTAATTACCTAATACTACCTTACTTAAGAATAAATAAAGCTACATGTTCTACCCTTGTTGTTCGTTGAAGTCAACCATTTTCATTAGCAATCAAATATATGAATATATTATATATATATTCATTTCAAGTATTTTATTTCTTGGTATTTGCCATTTAAAGGTACAAGTTTCAGTTTTTTTATAAATCCTTATATGTCCCTCCTTTGGACGTAGGGAAAGCACCCCTCTTACGTATTCTAATCATACTTGTTGAATTCTTAGGCATATATGTTTGTTGGCTCTTCCATTTATTTTTAAGGTTAATGAATTATTGCCCATCTTCTTCTAGTAGAAGGTGTATGGATGTTGGTATGCGAAGCCATAAAAATTCGACAAGTTCTTTCCTAAAAGCTCTATTCTATGTATAAGTTCATATATGTATGTGTGGGTGTTCTACGTACAAACTTTCCATCAATTCCCTCCTGGTTAAATTTCCATTACTTAAGAAAGGAAAGTGCGAGGAAACGTGTGCTTAGTTTTACCTTCAAAGAACGTCGAAAAAAAATTATAATGGTTTTTTAGGAATGGAGGATAAACAAAGTGAGGGAGAGACTAAGGAAAATAAACTTGAGATCAACTGTTATTTCATTGACAAAAAAATGGTATTTCATAGAAAAAATAAAGTATTCTTGCAAGTGATGAAAGATTGATTCCTGCAGGAAGACGGATTTTAATCCCTCTAATCTGCAGGGAGAAGTCACTTCTTCGCCGAGATGGAAGCAAAAAGAGTCGAGATTGCCACACTTACCAGCAGCATCATCATTAGCTCAAAGTCAGTAAGGCCATAGTCTGCAGTAGGAAGTGTTTGGCTGACGGAGACGACCTCATGGATAACCTCTGCTCCGGTAGACCAGTCAAAATTCGACTTGAGCAATTCAAGGTAGCCTTTTAGGCAACGCCCACGATGAAGATGCCCGAGCTCGGGAAGAAGATGTTCGTGAACCCATCTACGTGTCCAAGGCGGTTAAAGTAGTGGGTGGGCGGTCACTGAGGAGGTCAAACTGCCACTGTAGACTCAACGTTATAAGACTTTTGTTTGGATCGTGGCGAAGCATTCTCTCCGACTTAAAGCACAACGGTGATCGCGTTGTCTTCTCCCTAACGAGAAGACCTTACAGTTGATCCCGGCTCATCTGCTTCGGAAACGAATCCAAAGCCATTCGGAGCCATTCCATGACCAAACATTGTGTCTCTGTGATGATGTTGGGCATCATAGCATTAACAGGGGACAAATACATACAAAATGGATAGAGGCTAACATGAAATTCTGACCGAGACATTGTGACTCCACAGAGCCCTGATCTGAACCCGCTCGACTTCAGTATCAAGTGGCAAATTGAGCGCCCAAGCCTGCTTCATTCCCCACAAAAATATTTAGAATTTAAAGACCTCGGTTGAGAAGAAATGGAGGGCATGAAGAGGTTATATAATCACTGTTGGCAAATGTTTCCGTCGCCGCGTGGAGGCCCTCATTGAGGCCAATAGTGGTGAATTCCCAAATGACTTGTGTCAGATTATGTAGTATATATAAAATAAAATTGATACGTGTACACTACAATGATCTATGACGTGTTCATTATTGTCAAATTAAGAAAGCTCTCAAGATTTATTCAAGAGCAGTATAATTTTAAATGATCACAGCATTATTGGATTGTTATAGTGGTGTCAATATATTCGAATACTATCAGTTCTTTTATAAATAACTAAATCATGGATAAACAATGTTTTTTTCTCCTTATTCTGTGGGGGAAAAAATATATATTTCATAAAGTATTTTTCTAGTTTTTGCACACCTCCATAATCTACATTTTGCATTGAATTCAATCAGAATTGAATACATTATGAGATAAAGATAATGTATTTTTTCTTTAGAACATTCTTACTATTTATGTCACTTAAATCCCAATATCAATGTCAACCTTTATATTTAAAATACTTTTCTTTGCTATGTTTAGCAACATATATTATAAAAGAAATATATGATCCAAAATTTTGTTTATATATTATTTACTTGCACTTTAAGGGTTTTCATTCTCAATTTGAGATATCCTATTCATATATCTGTGAATTATTATTCACTTGTTCAGTAAAAATGTGTTGTTGAGGAGAGTTTAAGTTTTCTTAACATTGTGTATCAGGCAATCCTGAACTCTGCTTGTATGTTACACTTTTTAAATAACTTGTCATACGATTTGTAATATTGAAAAGGGACGACCAGGGTTTGGTTGTCCAGCTTGACTCTCTGCATCCTCATGGACTGTTAATTGTTAAAAACACAATTTTGGCATACACCTTCATATTGAATGGTTTTCTGGCAATTATATTGAACAAATCTATGCATTGATTCCAGTAAAACACATGTAATCTGTTGTTTCTGTTTCTTTTGGATTACTTATAGGTATATATAATATTAATAAAAAATAGCGTGAATCTAAGTTTTCTTACTCCCCTACATTTTGAAAAGGCTCAATTACGTGAATGGATGTAGTATTTAGAAATAAATAAAATAAACCAGAAGTAATTTTCGCTTATATTTTATAAAATACATACTGACACTTGATTTATGAAACCCCTATATTGTTTTCCTTTCCAACACATAAAAATACCTCTCAATGCACAAATCACTTTTTCAATCAATTTCGATTATAACACTATACGATTGAGTTTGATTGCCTCGTCTTGAGTCAACTGGATTCCTTCACATTGATTACTCCAAAGTCATTAAATGCATTAATGCCGGTGTACTTCTTACTTTCCATTTTTATGGAGTTTAAGGAAGAAAAAAGGTTGCAACTTTAATCAATATAAATTTAGAGGTGTGCATTTTTTTCACTGTTTCTATTATTGCAAATTATTAGTAAGGGAGGAGTTTATTTATACTCTTCCTAACATTTCTATTCAATGAAAAGGGGAAAGTGCAATATTATCTTTTTTTGAAAGAAAAACAAAGGAAACATTTGGATGCAAGAAAAAGGATGAACCTACATAAAGATATGTGCCTGCTCATTCGACACAGAATGCAATGAATCGTTTCTCACGGGATTACTATATATATTATATATATATATGTATATATATATATATATATATCAGGAAACGACCGGTTACCCGGCTGTTTTTGAACGTCCGGCCCTGCCCTGTTTTTTTAGACACCGGGCGGGACTTCAATATTTTCTTTCGTTTGTCATTCATAATTTTTTTAGAAAGGAATCTTCGAAATATTATTTTCTAGAAAAAATGTCATCACTTTTTCTGAGATTTTTTTTTTGAGATTATTTTCTAAAAAACGTCGTAAGATTGTCGAAGGAACGAAAATATATGTTTAGTCTGGCTCGGTTTGGCCCGGCACGGCTTGAAAAATTGAATTCCGGCCCGGTTCCGCTAAAAAAAAGGTGTCCCGGTCGTTTCCTGATATATATATAATATATACTTATACTTTTATATATATTTTTATTTATAAATATATGTATATATATACATATAAATATATATATACAGTGTGTTCCATCAGAAATGAAATTTTAAAATTGCAAATTAGAAGTATTTAAAATAATTCAAATCGTATTATTGATACGCTATTTTGTTCATAAAGAATGGATTTTTATCAATATATAAAAATATCCAATGATTGTCAACCTGAAAATATTTTCTGAACTTGAGAAGAAACTGATCATCCTGCAGTTTGGTAAAACACCTTCTCCTTCCACAGTACGCCTAGAATTTATACTTCACTTCAAGATCAGTGGGAGGGCGGCGAAATCTTACCAGCTGATCTAGTTCACAAGAGTTCTTGATCATTTCAATAAGACTGGTTCCATCCACAGGAAAAAACAAATGAAACCAAATAAAAAAGAAACAGAAAACCCTAGTTGCTCACTCAGAAAAGCTTCTCAGCAAATTTCACCCATCAAAACAACGTTGTGGAGGATCGTAAGACATGATCTTCGATTCCGTTTTTATCATTACACTTCAGTTCAACCATTAACTGATAACCACAAAGCGCAAAGAAGGCAGATTTGTCAGTGGATTCTGCAGCAAAAATCCAACATTGTCGATAGAATCATTTGCACTGACGAGAAGTTCTTTTGCCTCCATCAAAAACCACATCAAAAAACGACGGAATGTGGACAAATGAAAATCCTTAAAATATCTGCGAAACAAATGATAGGAATGATGTTAAGATAATGATCTTCGTTGCCATTATTAATGGAATGGTTCCAATCGTTCATGCATTCCTTGAAGATGATGGCCATTTGTCGTCGGCTAATGGTGTTTCATATCTCAGATTGCTCCAGGACATCATTTGGCCCAGGCTGCGCCATTCTGCAACTCGTTCTTCACTTTGGTGGATGCAAGACGGCGCTCCACCACATTACACAAATGCAGCTTTATAATTTCTAAATGAAAAGTTTCGAGGCCGAGTCATCAGCAGAAGGACGGAAAATCCCTGGCCAGCTCATAGTCCAGATCTCAGCCCTTTGGACTTCCACTTCTGGGATGCAGCACAAACTCGAGTTTATAAGGAAAAACCAGATTCCATTGAGTCTCTCATATAATGTGTCCAAACCTTCGCTGAAGGATAGAGCCAGGAGACGATCAAAAACGTTTGCAAGAATTTCCTGAAGCGTGCGTCGTTCTGTCTTCAGGCTGGAAGGGGCCATTTCCAGCAACTTTTGTAAGACTTCAGATGTGCCTCTTATGATTTATGATTTAATAATCATAAAAATCCATTCTTTTCCTTTAAAATGATGTATCTAAGAGGGAATTTGACGAATTTTAAGTACTTCTAATTTGCAATTTAAAAATTTCATTTCTGATGGAACACACTGTATATAACCTTTTTTGTACCCTATAACCATATGGATATATGTTAATAGGAATGAAACACAAACAAGTAAATCAGAAAACTTTTAATGAAGTCTCTCTTCATTTTAAAATAATCTCCCTTATGGTTATATTTTTATTTCATAAATGATTTACAGTACAAGAACGGCAAACAATATTACAAAAATAGATTTCCACGCTTCAAAAGAACCACAAAAGTATTGCTTTGAGAATCTGCCTGTCAAAAAAAATGACCTGTGACTAGTCTGAACTAAATTTTTATAGAAAATGTTATATTATAAATAGTGTAATTGTTTGTTTCTTGTATATACCAAAGGAAATGTTAATGAAACATTATGTTCAGTTTTGGAAACTTTTGATTGCTGAGGGTTGTTAAAAATACGGACAAAATAGAATATCTCACAATCTAAAACTTCAATCAAATATTCATATTTTTTTACCTAACAAATATATTGTTTGTCGTATATGTGACATTAAGGGGGTATGTTGAACTCAGGAGATATTTATATAATTTTGTACTAAAACAAGATATCAAAAATCGTTTTTACGATTTCAAAAAACTTGTGCCTATTTCAAGTTCACTTTTAAGATTAGAAGAATTGGATTCTTTACCAAACGTTTTTTTTGTATTGCCATTGACATAGCTTTTAAAAATGCCAGACGAAATACGATGCAGTTATTATTTTTGGCGCAGGTGAAACACTCAACACCCGTGATGCCACTCGATCTTCCGTGGGAAACAATGAAAAAACATTTGAATGTCACCCTCTAAAACCCACTTCCCGGGTTTTTATATAAAACACAGCCCGGGTTATTAACTGAATGGGTACCAGGGAGCTACCCAATACAATCCCAGATATTGGATAATTTAAAACAGAAGTCATTATCAAGAAGAAGGTGACGACTCTCTATGATTTATTTTCAATTAAACAACATTTTTGTGTAAAAAACGACCACCTTTAATTAAGACCCTTTATTTGCTATCTTAATAAAATAGCGTTATATGGTATACTTTATTTTATGGTTTTTTTTGCAGTACTGAAAATGAGTCCAGTGACCACTTTTTATATGACTGCACATATCTTGGCCCTTTATATAAATCCGTTTCCGATCGTTTAATCGACAATTTAAGTTTTTATCAACCCAAGAGATGTGACTTTATAGTCTTCATTGTTGGACTCGATCAACGTTTTATAAATTGTATAATTACAAAAACACATGTGCATGTATTTTATGCAAGGAGAAGTGCATCATGCAACAATATTTCGGGGATTTTATCAATGATTAAACTCCATGTTAAAATTTTAAAGGATACATGTCACAACTTACACAACTTAGTCGATCTTTTATATACAATTACATTTTATTATCATTACTACATGAAATGAAAACACAATCTTCCATATAACTCTTAGCCATCAAGAGGCCTGGCATACTCACATATGTTTCCATTTATATTTCAATAATCTATTTATGTCATCAAACAATGTCCAACAAAACAATCTTGATTTAATCATAAGCATTTAATCTATTGCAAAAAGAATAATAATTTATTTTTCATATTGCTATATTTGATTACGAAAATGCAGTCACATTGCTTCATTTTTAAAGCAATGTTTATATATAATATATATGCTATATAAAAAATACACTCATGTAATTCACAAGAAGTGAATTTCATCATTATCCATGGCCAATAATATCATTATCCAATAGCCAATAATATAATTTCCAATATGATCTATGTAGCTTACAAACAAAGAAGAACCACGCAAAAAATATAAATATATATTTACTTGATTTATAACGTTTACAAGATTATTTAGGTGCTTGAATAGAGTGATTGATTATCTATTCATATATGTCATTAAGTAACCTAAAAAGTTCATGCAATTATTTATAACCATTGGTGCTGATGCAAGGCACTCAGCGCACAACATAAACATCCAGTGATCTAGTATATAAATGTCATAAGGTCTAAGAAAACATAGACAAATCATACCCATAATTAAATATAATGCTATATTATGTTAATTTCTGACTGGATATTAGTGGTAAACTCATAGGTGTATAAATATATATATATACACACCTATATGAAATAGGTTCTACTGTGAGTTTTTTAAGTGGTTGTTGAGCTACGTAATTTTTATTGTATGTTTACTATTCTATTCGATGGAACTGCATTCATGTGGATATGAATGGCTAATATAGTATAAAAAAGCGCATTGAACAGGGGATACTCATTAATTTTTTACTAAATGGTTACATTGTATTCTTATTCATTTTGATGTAGATAAAATACAAAATATATAGAATAATCAAAATAGAGTAATGAATTGAACGAATGTTTAAATAAACTAAATGAGTGGATCAAATGAGAAAAATGTAAAATTAAATAACAATGGATATTTGTATACCCTTCTGGTGAGAAAGTAAAGACATAAATATTTTATATTTTGCCTTCATACGCGTTCTTTCGTTTATTGGTTTCTTAATTAACTGTATTTTTGGAAAACACAATAAACTGACAACCTATATCATTTCTAAGCTAAATACTATTTGCGGATCTGTGTATGCCTTGAATAAAATGCATTAACTGAAATGAAAGCCGCTTGAAAGCCAAGGCCTCATTTTTGGTATTCCATTGAGGCCATGCAGAGGCATAAAAAACAGTTATTCAAAGAAACTTTTAAAAAACGTCCAGGGAACATATATTGTTTTTATATTGGCATTATTTACTTTTATATATTTTAATTAGAGTCTTAGTGAGTAAATATTTGATATTTGCCGTTGATATTAGTAATAAAAGAAAATAAAAGATTTTTCAAACAGAAATATATGAAATATATATATATATTTTGGAAAGTTCAACAAATAATAATAAATAATTTACTTAAAACGACAACAAAAAGTAATCAAAATAAGGGTAGTTTTTATTAGAAAACTATTTATAAGTTTCAAATATAAACTGCAACTTCATTTTACATGATAAGCTAGCATAAAATATGTTTAAGGAATATTTCTCTTTTTAATTAATATTATTTGGAGATTGATAAGGCTGTCAATAAAGACACGCTTTTTGGCCAAAAGCGAAGAGGACTTTTCTAAGAAGAGCTCCAACAGCACAATGAAAGCATGTTCAACAGTGGTCATCTCCGGGTCCACCTCATGCTCAAGAAGTGCTCCGACGTTACTCTCTTTTCATCATCAACGAGCAGGTCCCCTGCACCCTCCACCAATCCGACGTGGTCTATAGCAGTAGCTTACAACTCATTATTGAATCATAGTAATATTCATATTTGAAAAATAAATTTTCTGTGTCTATGATTGTATTTGTTTTAAATGTATTTCTTAGACTTATGGAGCTGTACTAATCTTAGGATTAAAAAATCCTCTTATACGAAAAAGCTAAAATTAAAATCTATTTAAAAATGTGTGAAAATCTCTTGTCTTTAGTTGTTTTATCAATTTAAATATTTTTGAAATATGTAAAATACGTTTGACTGTACAAAAATATAACTCATATTCCTATTTTGGTTTATATACTAAATTAATTTTGTAAATAAAATAATTTGAAATCGATTTAACCTACTCATACTACCATTGTGTGATTGTTTTTGCTTATTTGTTTCGATGGAATTGCATTTGGCGAGGATATGAATAATCATAGTAGCGTTAAAATTGGACCATGGGATCAATATTAACATTTCAATCTCGGGAGTGGAACCATCAACATCAGCTATCACTGAGCTATGCGCTCCCTTGAAAATCTATTATGTTGATGAATGATAGTTTGTCTTTTGGGTAAGTGATATGATAATTCAGGAGCTTCAATTTTAAATTAAAAAGTTTAATTATTAATTTAAACTCCTCCTGTTTATAAATATATGCATGTTTGGTTTATATATTTACAAAAATAAAAGATTGAGAAAACCATAAGTTACTCAAAATATATTTTTTCTCATGCAAAGTAATGAATGATCTATTTAAGAATGCTTCTCGAGTTGCCCTCTCCTGTGAAGAAGTGGCCATAGTTTTTGGGTAAAGGAATGGGCACAAATTTAGGCATGAAGATGAAACTAAACTTCGATTTTCTTGTGGACAAGTAAAAACGGAATTAAGTTTAGTCAGTCTTTCATTAATGTATGACTTTTCCTACGGTCCCGTCTTCCTCTCGTTTTTGTGCCTATTTTGGTTTGATACGAAAAAGTATTATACTTTTCGAATTAGTCACTCGAACCTAGGATCTTAACAATGAGGTAGACCAAAATGACCATCCCCTCTCGGGCAGGGTATGTAAAAAAAAAACCAAATTTTGAAAAAACCCGAAAAAAATCCGGTTTAAAAAATCGGGTTTAACCGTGTTTTTTTCAAAATTCGGGTTTTCATTACACCATTAATTATCTATTAGCTAATAATGGTGTAATTAAAACCCGAGTTTCGAAAAAACCCACGGTAAAAACCCGGGGTTTTAACCGGGTTTTTCGGCTTTTTTCAAAATTTTTTGGGTTTTTTACATACCTTGCTCTCGGGAGTATTCGAAATGGTCCAACATTGAAAGTTGAACACGCAAAACACAGTCATCCTTCGCTTCCCTTAAAGTATCTTCACAGATTTGCTTGATTAACTTCGTAATAAAAATTAAACAGCTTATTTCCTAAACGGAAGTTAAGCAGTAATTGTATAAGGTATGAATACTAATTTGATTTATTGAGAACAACCTTTATGTCTAGAACTTTTTCCTTGTGTGGTTTTCAAAGATAACACAGGCCAACAAAAATCAACAAAAAAAAAAAGGTCGGACTAATTTACCATAATTCATATAGAGTTTTATTCACTGATTCCAAATATGGTATTCATTTTTCAAAGTTAGTGATAAATTCAGAGCTAAATGGATTTCAATTTTTTTAGCATTTATTAGATTCAGAGCCATTTTTGGCATACAAGGACTGAAGTATAGAAAAATAAAAAGCAATGATTTGATAGAGCTTAGATCAAAGTACTCATTTCAATTTTTACTTCGTCTCTGGCACATTTAAACTTTAAAATATATGTCATTTTGTACGAAAAATGAAGGGTTTTTCTTAGAGACTCACTGTTCCTCACTGCTCCTCACTCAAAGGTCTTACATCATTAAAAATTGATATGAATATGAAGAAAAAATATCAAGCTTTAATTTGATATGCTTAATATTCCATAAAATGCCTTATTTTAATCAAAATTAGCAAATGAATATTTTTTAAATCCTCTCTATTTTGCCCTTTTTTAGAGAAATTCATAACTCACCCAGTGAGATAGAAACAGAGAGAGAGAAACTGACGTCACAACGTATGTAAACAATAAAGAGTAATTTTCCTTCTTTCATTGGAATTTGAGTGTTTTTTCCCGGAAATCTTCCGAGGATCCAGGATTCCTAATGAGTGGCCTGCCGGCTGTGCCGTCGTAGACAACATTTGTGAGAAGAATTCATCGTGACACAGCCTCGGATCAAGCATGGAGCAAGGAGTGGAAGCTTAGGAGGACATGACTCCCCAGAGGGTGCTTAGCCTATTCTCTTTGCATCAAAGAGGATGATGAGTCGGAGACAGACAGACCCTCAAGGACATTACCCCCCTCCTCCTCTCTCTTCCTTAAGGCTGGTTGGCTGGCTCATTCCGTCTGCTCAAAGAAGATGACGTGTCGGGCACCCCGGAGGGAGGGAGGAATGGACTCCCGTGAGAGAGAGAGAGAGAGAGAGTCATTGCCTTTGTCCTGTCTACCTACTAGCCTATTCTATCGGGGAGTCTCCTTTTCAAGTGAGACACAGAGAGAGAGAGATAATTAACTTATTATCATCCTGAAGAGTCTCGGGATCGAGAAATAGTGACTTTACACATAGAAGTGGAATCTTTGGGCACCTGGATCGTGAAAAGAGGAAGTTCCTCATGACCTATTCCTACTCATTCGTCTTCAAATATCTACCCTCCCTCCATCCCCCTCTTCCGGATCTGTCTCGGATGACTACAGAGACTCCACTCATGAAGCCTCCTCCTACACGTCTCTTGGACTCGAACGTCTAGAAGAGGAAGTCTCTCAGGCATTGCTCTTCCTCCCTCCGGGTCTCGGATGACTACGGAGACTCCACTCATGAAGCCTCCTCCTACACGTCTCTTGGATTCGTAATTCTAGAAGAGGAAGTCTCTCAGGCATTGCTCTTCCTCAACAAACAAATGAAGGAGTCCTCCTCACCCTCCGAGTCTCATAATTTGGAAATCAATGGTTATTCTCCTGATGAACCCAGCATATTCGTCTCCTTTGGAACCGTGGATCTTGAAGGAGGACTCCATTATGGCTTCACCCCTTTCTCTTGCAAATATGTAGATTGCTTCATGGTTCATGTATTTATAAGGAACATCATTATTCTTCAATGGATACTATACACTTCTACCTTGGGACCTTATATTTTGTAATGAAGCCCTCTGAACAGACTCTTTTTTTTATTTTATAAGATTTTCCTCTTCTTTGACATTTATATAAAGTGAAACATATTTTTCCGTTTTCGTCGTGTTTGAAGGAAGAACCCCAAACGACCACTTTATATTTACATATTTCATAATTCAAGGGTGATCTGACTTATTTCACATTTATAGGTTTTATATTCTTGTATTGAAATAAAAACACCTTCACAACTTTTGTTGATTTTTCTAACGATATCAGCTCGTATTTCTTGTAATTATGGTAAAAGTATTTTGTAATATAAATATAAAGAATTATTCTAAAAGAATACACAACAGAGTATTGATCTTCACAATTCTTAAGTGAAGGTAAGGTGTTCGTTAATATATTTTATGATATAATCTGTATTTCTGCCCCCTAAAGAAAGAAATGCTTATTACTACTATAGTTAAAATTTACAAATAAAATATAGCCCATTAATAAAAATCTGAAATGAAAATAGTTATCATTGACCTTATCATGAGTATACTTGATGCTAATTTATCACTTAAGGTCCTACCTAATCTTGTCTAGCCTAGGAATTGCAGAAAAGTATTAATTACCTACTTAATTATATTATTAAACGTTTTGATTTTTATATAAAACATAATTTGTCTTACATCACTTATAGGAACTAGAATGGAGTCCTTAGACAAGATACTGCTCTGTAATAATTTTTTAAACACAAATCTGACTCTGGCCACTTCCGTTTCCAAGTTAATTACGCGAAGTAAAAGGGAAAAATTTCCTTTTAGTGTTTATTACTCTCATTTCCCTGAATAAACCTCTTCAACGCAGCACACAGTGACTCGATATTTAACAAAAAAAAATACATGAAAAAGCAAGGCACTGAGTTTTGCACTAATAATAACAAATATTAAAAGTATAGATATAAGTATAAAAATAGATGTCAAATGAGTGATCAAGTGTATATTTCGGGTGTATCAATCAGAGTATCTGTACGAATATATGCGGTAAATATAAAATAAGGATAAAATAAATATCCCAAGTGGAAAGAGACTCCGTTGAAATTATTTGTAGAATCTTTGAAATAATATAAGGAATTTATTTCACTCTCATGGATTCAAATGTGAAAAGCTTGGTGTAATTGAAGATTCTATGGTCGAAACGCGACGTAAAGAATGGTAATAAGTCACCAAATTCTAAGATGATCGAATTTGTCAAAATTATGGCTCCAATCTAGGAAGGCAAATTAAAAGGGGAAGCAAGAAGCCTTGAAGTATCCATCCTTTTTAAATCAAGAGGTCCAAAATTTCCCTTTCCATGCATGAAGTCCATTGTTTTCGACTCCGAGACTAATATGGTGGGTTGATCCGGAGAATATTATATCATGGACATTGATTTCCAAATTGCAAGCCTTTAGAGATGAGACTCGAAGGGTGAGGAGGACTCCTTCATTTGCTTGTTGAGGAAGAGCAATGCCTGAGAGACTTCCTCTTCTAAACGTTCGAGTCCAAGAGACGTGTAGGAGGAGGCTTCATGAGTGGAGTCTCCGTAGTCATCCGAGACCCGGAGGGAGGAAGAGCAATGCCTGAAAGACTTCCTCTTCTAGACGTACGAATCCAAGAGACGTGTAGGAGGAGGCTTCATGAGTGGAGTCTCCGTAGTCAACTGAGACTCGGAGGGAGGAAGAGCAATGCCTGAGAGACTTCCTCTTCTAGACGTACGAGTCCAAGAGACGTGTAGGAGGAGGCTTCATGAGTGGAGTCTCCGTAGTCATCCGAGACCCGGAGGGAGGAAGAGCAATGCCTGAGAGACTTCCTCTTCTAGACGTACGAATCCAAGAGACGTGTAGGAGGAGGCTTCATGAGTGGAGTCTCCGTAGTCATCCGAGACCCGGAGGGAGGAAGAGCAATGCCTGAGAGACTTCCTCTTCTAGAATTACGAATCCAAGAGACCTGTAGGAGGAGGCTTCATGAGTGGAGTCTCCGTAGTCATCCGAGACCCGGAGGGAGGAAGAGCAATGCCTGAGAGACTTCCTCTTCTAGACGTTCGAGTCCAAGAGACGTGTAGGAGGAGGCTTCATGAGTGGAGTCTCTGTAGTCATCCGAGACAGATCCGGAAGAGGGGGATGGAGGGAGGGTAGATATTTGAAGACGAATGAGTAGGAATAGGTCATGAGGAACTTCCTCTTTTCACGATCCAGGTGCCCAAAGATTCCACTTCTATGTGTAAAGTCACTATTTCTCGATCCCGAGACTCTTCAGGATGATAATAAGTTAATTATCTCTCTCTCTCTGTGTCTCACTTGAAAAGGAGACTCCCCGATAGAATAGGCTAGTAGGTAGACAGGACAAAGGCAATGACTCTCTCTCTCTCTCTCACGGGAGTCCATTCCTCCCTCCCTCCGGGGTGCCCGACACGTCATCTTCTTTGAGCAGACGGAATGAGCCAGCCAACCAGCCTTAAGGAAGAGAGAGGAGGAGGGGGGTAATGTCCTTGAGGGTCTGTCTGTCTCCGACTCATCATCCTCTTTGATGCAAAGAGAATAGGCTAAGCACCCTCTGGGGAGTCATGTCCTCCTAAGCTTCCACTCTTTGCTCCATGCTTGATCCGAGGCTGTGTCACGATGAATTCTTCTCACAAATGTTGTGTTCGACGGCACAGCCGGCAGGCCACTCATTAGGAATCCTGGATCCTCAGAAGATTTCCGGGAAAAAACACTCAAATTCCAATGAAAGAAGGAAAATTACTCTTTATTGTTTACATACATTGTGACGTCAGTTTCTCTCTGTTTCTATCTCACTGGGTGAGTTATGAATTTCTCTAAAAAAGGGCAAAATGGAGAGGATTTAAAAAATATTCATTTGCTAATTTTGATTAAAATAAGGCATTTTATAGAACATTAAGCATATCAAATTAAAGCTTGATATTTTTTCTTCATATACATATGAATTTTTAATCATGTAAGACCTTTGAGTGAGGAACAGTGAGGATCAGTGAGTCTCTAAGAAAAACCCTTCATTTTTCGTACAAAATGACATATATTTTAAAGTTTAAATGTGCCAGAGACGAAGTAAAAATTGAAATGAGTACTTTGATCTAAGCTCTATCAAATCATTGCTTTTTATTTTTCTATACTTCAGTCCTTGTATGCCAAAAATGGCTCTGAATCTAAAAAATGCTAAAAAAATTGAAATCCATTTAGCTCTGAATTTATCACTAACTTTGAAAAATGAATACCATATTTGGAATCAGTGAATAAAACTCTATATGAATTATGGTAAATTAGTCCGACCTTTTTTTGGCTGTTGGCCAGTGTAATATATTTTGCCAGCTATATAATAGACATTTCATGCATGTCAATTTCTTCGCAATAACAAAAATGTTTTACTACGTCCATTATTTGAAGAAGTCACTGTTTATGACTTCTTTTAGAGCAAGAGATTCAATTTAGAGAAAATTGCAGGGATGCTCAAGGGAAAATGAATATATATATTTTTTACCTTTTTCTTCATAAAATGCAGTTTCCTTTTCAATGAAAAGTGGAAGGGGGGGGGGGGGGGGGAGTAGTATATTGTTACTTAAATTGAATTTAACTTTGTAAAGAATAAGAAGAGATGAAAGGTAGAAATGTAAAGGAGTACAAAAGGATAATAACTGTTTACTCACAGTGATTGAAGTAAAATCCTTGGCTCTATTTGTTAATGGAAAACATAATTTGGACCATTTCCCAATTATTTTTTGGAGATAAAAGTTGCGACCCGTAACTTGTTGTATTAAAATTTTAATTCATGGTTAATATCATATCTTCAGCTTTGTTATACTGAGTATTTTGATGTAAATGCAGCCAAATTGTAACCGCGTACCATATATATATATATCTATATATAATATTAGGTAGGGTGTGTTGTGAAAAGAATATGTGCTCTACCTCAAATACGATATTGAACTTGCTCAAAGCATCCGTTGAGGAGGATTTCATTGACATCCATGTTCGAAGAGTCCATCCACAAGAAGTCAGGCCTTCTTCCCATCTCAATACAAAAGTTATGATGATAACTGAGAGAGGTCGTTCGAGATATGACATTAATTTATTCAAGGTAATAGCTCCCAAAAGTACTTACACTCTTAAGCAATTCATTCTCGAGTTTTGCTACGTGGTAGTGGTCATGGAGTTTCTTCGCTGTCTGTATCATAAATCACAATCCATTGTTTATATTCTTCAAAAACGCTTTTAGCCTATTGTAAAGAAATATACTTTGCCAATAAAAATCTGTTAGATTATTATATTTTGTGTAGTATATTTGAAAAAATTACTATTTTACTCATCTTTGAGTACACTAAGACAGCAACTTATTTATAATGTATTTAATAAGCTCAAAGAAATATGCTTAGATTATGTTTAATTACTTTATGTAGGACTAACTGAGTTATAAGAAACAAGAATCAATTTATTGGACTTAAAAAAATAATTAAGATATGATGTTATCTTCATTTTTCAAACGTTTAAATAAAACACAGAAGCACCAAAATCCTATATTCACAGATGGGGTTTAGTATGGTAATAACAACAGAATTCAAATCCTTTATATCGGAAGCGTTATTATACCCACTACAATATATTTGTATACATTCAAATTTCCAGCGCATTCCCAAAAAACTATTAAATGGAACTCTTCCACCTGATCCCTTATTTTTAATTCGAATGTTTATAACATGTAATAAGACTAGTATTATCCAAACCTCTCCATCCAACACTAAGAACATAAATTATTTTAAGAAAATTAGTAACTGTTAGCGCTTTGTATATATTTTTTGAATTATAGGTTATGTTAAAAAGGTTGAGTGATTGATCAATAATGCTGCCAAAAACAAAGAGTTTCAAAATCAATTATATTATGGTTACTTTTGCTAATATGAAGATAAAGTTGATAATTACAACGTTTTATTCGGTAACTGAGCAATTAATGATACCACGTATGTTTCAGTAACTGACAAATTAAATAAAACAACTGACATTTGACCTTTGAACTGAGAGATTCAACAAACAATTTATTAAAGAACAAACAAATAAAGAATATTCTTCACACCTACGGAAAAGGTCATACCTCTTTCAGAATTTCATCTCTTCAATTTACTTATTCATTCATATGTAATTCAAAAACTCCAGACCTTTTCTCTATTAATAATAGTATACCCACCGTCTTTGGTTTGTCATAGTGATTATGGGACTGTGATATCAGTGCAACTCTTGACTAATAATTTGAAGAACTAGAAGGACCCCTTAGATAAACCTTAACATACCAGTTGCTTCGAAGTCTTGCAAAGCCTTAAGGCCTCATAAAAAGTATCAATGACAAAAAGCTCACAACGTTGAGTTTTTGAGTTGGTGCATATATGGGTTTCCATTTACTTGGCAATAAGTAGCTGCCAAAGCCAAAATCATCAAAATGTATACGGTAAAATAATTATTTTTATGAAAAATAAACTCCTGCCATTATAGGTTTCTTTGTTTATATACTGCATTACAAAACAATAGCTTGGAGAATTAAAAAGTTTATTTAATTCAAAACTCTAAATAGTTTGAATACTTAAGCTATATTTTCTTAAATACATATTATGTCATAGAGAAATTAAAATGAGTAGGATTACCCCCCCCCCCACACACAAAAAAAAATCACCCCCTGGGCTTTTATCCCTCGTTTTTTATATTTTTATGCTTTTAAGTCCAATTATTAGTTTAACTATGTTTTCTTATTTACAAAATTGCATTATTGTTTGAAACCTATGTTCCAAATGTCGGTCATATTAAATATTAATGTGTGATTGATTTATACTATTCCAAATATTTCATTCTATTCGTTTCCTTACATTATAACTTTGCAAATCTATCCATTGAAGTCTTTTTCTAAAGTTAACTATGTTTTTTATGATCGTTTGTAACTGCAAGGTCCTTGGAAATAATAACGAGCTTGCGATTCTAGTTATTTACAAAAGTGACGTCACTGGTTAGCACGCAGTCACAGTCAATTAGAATTGGAATATGAATTAATCAAATGCGTCTTCGTGAACCTTTAAATGCCTCCAAGTTCCAGAAAACTGCACATTTTCTTCCTGTCAGCCAGTTAATGATCCAACGATGTTGGTCGCCAAGTATTGCTTCTCTTGACAAAGCGGTTCCTTAATGAAATAATAGAAAATAGCTTAGGACTTATATGCGATAAATAAGAGATCTTGATAGGTTACAAAGTGTATGCTTGTCTGGTCTTACATAGTTGGCCCAGATATAAGGTCTACGACACGAAATTTGTAAAGTTATACACGTTTAATTTTTACATATTTCAATTTCAACGATCTGTGATTACGTACTAACCACTGACGTCACTCTTGTTCATATATAAAAAATATAGTTAATTTCATAAGTAGACTTTAAGGGATAAAAAAGTTTAATAACGGGGGGTAAAAGCCTTATTGTTGGGGGGCGCTATTCCGGGGGAGGGGGGGATAGTCCTGTTATAAGTTACAATTTAAGACATTGAAGACTGACACTTGCGATGGAATAACTTGTTATGGTATTGAATAGAAATACTCTCTTAACCAACGATAAAAAACGTAAATATTTCATTTGACCTAATATTTTTTGATTTAAGATCAACAAATTAATTCAAATAACGGAATATATATATATATACTATAAAATGAGGCAATTTTAAGAAAAAAATATCGTAAAGTCAAGTTAACCCGACTCGAACTTATGAGGCTAAGATAGAGTATAAATAAAATTAACCTTCCGTTGTAGAAAAACCTTCTAGGTACAATCCTAAGCCGCCGACCGACAAGAATACCCTGAGGCAAAAGAGTTCAATGCGAGCGCACACTACGAGTATGGAAAATGCAAAAGTGTGCCCGTCGAGTACACTGACACGCAAGTTCTTAACTACCACACGAACAAGGTATAGCAGGGCATCAACGCATGAGAGGCTGATGGGAAGGTTTGCCGCAAGGCCCTCACAATATGAGAAATGGCCAAATCGGCACTTATACAAATCCTTTCTCTTCTCTCTCTCTCTCTCTCTCTCTATTAATATATATATATATATATTATATATATATATATATATCTATATATATTATATATATATATATATATATGTATTAGGGTGATTATTATTTCACGTTTTCATATTTGAGAGCCGGGCTCCCCTTAGGATTTTACTTTAGTGTATAGAGATCATGTTTTGAAAGTATGATCGAAATTTGTATGTAATTTCTCATTAAAGAAATGACCAAAAGTGATATAAATACAAATGATTATTTCATCAGTGTATCCTTAGAAGATAAGTGCCTGAATTCTTTCAAATATTTAATATTTCAGAATGTTAAAAAATGTCCTTCATTATTATTATTGGGCTATCTTTTTTTAAAGATTGAATATATATTTTTTGGCAAGTGAGAATCTCTTTTTTCTTGGTTAGCTATCTTGAGAAATTCCCATAGGCAGAAAGCATTTGAGCATTCTACAAAAAAGGAATGATTGTTTTAAATGTAGATAAAGAAAGGAAATCGATATTCGCGTTTAAAAAAACCCTTTTCTATACATCTTTTTATGGTCCAATGCCTTTCATAGGATTTCACACATTTAATCAAATACTAAATATATATATATATATATATATTATAGATAATATATGAAAAAAGGTTGTAAAGCCTTATTTATTGATTATTGAAGCATAACCATATCTTATGACGTCTTTATATTGATTCGATTTGTCACGTTTTACATTTATTTTAATGAAGAATAATCTTTTAGATAAAAAAATATTTTTTTTTTCCGGAAAAATACTAGAATTTTTCCGTTGTTGAGGAAGGATGCAAAAAAAACCACAGATCTTGTACGTGTTTGAATAAAGTTGATGGCGTATTGTACATGTTTGAATAGACTCAGGTTTTGTCAAATGTGACGTCACTTTACCTAGAATAGTATAATAAATATGTGTGAAAATATAAAAATAAAAAAAAAAAAAATGGCACGATACTTACTTTAAAAAATGGTTCTCTAATATTTTAAATGATATATCCCTTTCAATATTTCAGAATCCGACGTAAAATCTTTAAATGAGATATTTAACTTGATGGGATATATCTGACCTCCTCTGAAGCAATGGTCCACGAATCGTTGCGAAGAGACGGAATTTTCAGAGAAAATGCAGTATATCTGGCTGCAGCTGATAGCAAAATTGCTCGTAAGTCTTTTTGCTTAACATACTTTGTTTCGTTAAAGAGCTGGTAATCCGTGCTTTGGCGTTAAACAAGGTGTATTCAATGGCTTTGAAGCTGTTGGATCGACGTCCTTTTTCTTTTTAAGTCGAAAAAAGCACAAATGTCTTTATATATCCCTGTCCCACAACAACCAGACACGTTTAAGGAAACGAATTTCTTCAATATACCGACAGCCTGGCAATCCACGAAGGCATGTAAGTTGTCACTATATAGTCTCCCGCAATCCTTGCAATGCTCCGAAAAGATTATTTAATAAGAGAAATTTGGAGTTGGCACTTGAATGTCCTCCCGTCATGAATTCCTTCTAAGGACTGATTTCTTCTATGCCTCCATGTCTCAAGAAGGTTTTGTAAACTGATAAAGAAATCAGTCAACCCTTTGGTTTCATAGCTCAAATTGGAAAATGCCATTTTGAGGTGCCATGGCCGTAGCATTGAATGAACAACAGCGTTCTTTAAACCCTCCGTCATCAAATGCCTATAAAAAGGGACTAAAGTGTATGGATAAAACATTGTTGTTTAGAGCTTTTTCCTCCAAATTGTTTAATCTCCCATTTTTTTTTAAGAAACAGGGTCTCGAGTGATTTTTCTGAGTCATGTCCACTGTTGAATCACTAAAAAATTTGGGCACACACTTCCAGATTATTCTCTGAGCTGCCGCCCAACTTGAGGAAATACGTTGCATGGAGTCGTTTGCGAGATCAGTTCCGAACATTAACCTCATACATAGACTATTGTACGTGACAGTCCTCCTCCATTCCTGATCAGTTTTTTTCAGAATATCTATAAAAATATTTATATATTTTTTGGGAACTATATGAGATAGAAGAGCCAGTCTTCCCCCAATTAACTTATTAGGTCTCCTAATAGCGGGAAGATAATTTTTGTGAAAAAGTTTCAACAGCCAGACTTCTTCTTCAATCATGGCTCTTTCCGCAATCTCGGGAACTGCAGTGGCCTTATACAAAACTAGAAGAATTATGTGGAGATTATATAAGTCTATTCGTTTTTGGAGGTCATATCTCCTCCACAAAGAAACCCGGGTACTTCCAGGGCAGTCTTGTACGCAGAGGTTGGGTGAACTATATATTTATAACGTCTATATTGCTACGTGTTTGTTATTATTATTGGTAGTAATAAGTTATGTTGCTTCATTTATTCTCATTGTTGCGTTTATGATTTTTAAATATCTATAATGAAGATTGTAATATTATATATAATGAGGTAGTGAATGATTTAATTAACTTTGATAATTAAATTAATATCAGAATAAATAAATTTTGTTGATCCTGTGAGAAATAATCATACAAACTATGTAGAGTGCTAGTGGAAAAACGCTAAGAGGTAGTAGATCAAATATTGTGCATTTATTTAAATATTGAATTATTTATCCTTTTATACTCAAATCGATGGCTGGTGTGAACAGCGTCAAGCTCCGGGAACATCTCGATGAGATTTTATAAAGGGAAGAATCGGGTAAGAGCTCTAAATATCATTTGGTAATATTTTTTTACATATGGCTAACATTTATATTTTTAAATATAACTTTTATCATTACTTATAAAAACATTTCCTTCAATCTCACACTCAATGACATAAAAAGGTGGTAAATTTCTTTATTCTGATATGAATTTACTGATCAAAAATCTTTTAATCATTCATTACTTCATTATATATAGCATTACAATTTCATTATAGATATTTAAAAAATAATATACGCAACAATGGGAATCAATGAAGTCACATAACTCAATACTACTAATAATAATAACAAACATGTAGCAATATGGACGTTGTTCATCCAACCTCTGCGTACAAGACTGCCCTGGGAGTACCGAAACCCGACTACCAATCGTCGAAGACATAATGTCCCAGTTACTTCTATGTAACCCCTCAGGCCCCCAGTGAAGAAACATTATGTTTGACTGAGCATTGGCCTACGCAATGGCCTTCTTTGTATGGCCATTCCTCTATCGGTAAAATAAAAATCTTGGATCGATTTAGTTCCTAACCCGACCTCTCTTTGAAGAAAACAAAAGGATTTCGATTTTCTTTTTTAGCTGGACTTCTGAATTTGCTTCTACTCTCAATGTAATATCGTCTGCGAAGTAGTCAATCAGATGTCGGTATCCAAGAAATTGAATACTGAATCCACTGTATTTAAGTGACAGTTGAGTCACAAGTTCTTCCACAGCAGCGATGAATAAAAGGGGGGCTAAAGGGCAACCCTGTGTTCAGCTTCTTTCAAGCAGTATAGTGTTAACGCTCTTAAAGTTAGGATAAAGGACCCGCCACTTTTGTAAAAAATAGATAATTTACATGAGTTTCTATGTAGAGTGTCTACTGCTCCATGATGAAACTAAGCACAACTTTGCCAATGAAACAATAACAACAAATATTGCACTGTTCTCGAAACCTATAAGCAGAAAATGTGAGTGTCCATATTGAAAACTATTTACATGCGTATTTTAATATTTTTGATGGGCAATCCCCATAGAAAAATGCATGAAAAAAACTCACTCTCAAATGACATGATTATTAGATGCATTTCATCTCTTTTATGAACTAATGAATAATCACTTTTATCGTGCTGTACAAGTAGTTATTGTATGTTCTTATAATTTATAACTGAGACGTGATGAATTATTTCTTCTCCATTTATCTAAAGGATTATCATATTCTTAAAGAAAGTATATCTTAAGTACACATATATGCACAGATATATATATATATATATATTTATTTATTCATTCCATACGATTAATCAATCTTCAAAAGTATTATTATCATGGTTAAGGTTTTATCAAAAGGACTTGCAAGGACTCATCAAAAGGGGTTCCCATAAATAGAGGTTTATAAAGTATATTTTCTTATGAGCCTTTATAAGTTTCAAAATATATCGCATATCATTATCCAACAGACAAAAGGTGAAAGCTTTAGAACATTGAGAATGCAAACTTTTTTGCCTTTTTTTCAAATCTCCTTTATTATTTAGAATGTTATATAAAAAGTATATATAAAGAAAATAAACATTATATGTTAAATTATAAAATAAACTTTCATGGATTTTTATTAATTTAATCACTTGTTCCTTTTGGCATTTCCAACAACTCCACAAAGTTTCATCTGAATCCGTTCTGTACTTTTTAAGTTATCCTGCTGACAAACAAATCAACCAACCAACAAACCAACGCCGGTGAAAACAATACCTCCTTCGGCGGAGGTAAAAATTATTTTCTACAAAATGTCACTATTAGAATGACGAAGGAACGAAAATATATTAAAGTCCCGGCCCGGGTCCCGGCGAAAAAAAAGTGTCCTGGTCGTTTCCTGATACATATATATATATATATTAGACTACTCAGGAAAATCAAGACTTTAACAAAAATTTTTGGCGCCGGCCATTTTTCCATGCCAAATTAGCCGCTGAATCCGAATCTGACCTCAGAATTGACCTACGACCACTCTAGATGGCTTTCCCGGCGTCCGGAACCGGAAGCTCTCAATTTTGCCGGTTTTTCCGATGTTTAGCATAAAAGCTGGTTCGTATGTATCTGAAACGTATGAATTAATGATCAATTAACATTACTGATTAATAACTAAATGCAACCTGAGATAGTGGGACGCGGTGGTTGTTATTGACGGCCGGAAATGTGCCGGAAAGCACAGAAAATGCGCCGAAATGCCCTTTTCATGGTTTTTTTTGTTAAAAGAAGGTGAAATATCTAAGCTTCAGTAGTAACTAACTAATTGAAACAAGTTTTTTTCTTTCATATCTTTTTTGCTTTTTAAAACAATATTGTAGTACAATACCAACCTGTTTCCTAATCCTAGCCAAAATGAATACAGTTTAAAGGAAAGACACTTTATTTTTATGGCAGTTAAAGATGCAAGCAGATGGCGGTAAAAAATTGCGGTACAGAAATGAAGAAAAGAATGAAAATGTTGCAGCTTAAGATTGCGACTCTCGGGCATCGTAGTGGGCAGCCTTCATCAGTTCCAGGGTTGAGCTAGTTGCAGGCGTCGCCAAGAAAACTTTACGCGTAGCTCGAGGGAAGGCACGACGGGCCAGTTCAACGGTTTGCAGAATGTTTTGTCGAGAATCTTCACTCTTGGTCATCACCTGGGTGAAATCCGTGCCAAACTTCACGCTTCTCTCAGCAGCATCATTGACAACGCGCAAAGAGGTGACGATCTCTCGCAACTTTACGTAAGAGTCATCATTTGGCCATTCATTTACCGGCAGGTGGAGAAAGGTCGGATGAATTTTCACAAGCTGAAAAAAAGTTTTGATTTTAAATCTTGTGCTTTGTGGATTAATTGGAAATTATTTTGCTACTTCTAGTTGACAAACCTGTGGTAGAAGCCAAGTTTCCGAATTCACGAAATCTTCCAAAGAGCTTTCCTCGGTGATTTTGGGAAGATCAGGCTTGCTGGGGGGAATTTCACAAGGCGCATTTTCCGGCAAAAGCAACGTGTCGGCCAGGATACGCTTGAGCGAGTCCTCCACCAGGCGAGAGAAGAAGAGATAGAACATGGCGCGGCCGGTCAGGTACCAAGTATGAAGCTCTAGCTTTTCTTGGGCTTTAGTGGCGAGGATCTTGTCTCGTGATTTCCATCTCTGGAGATCATGCCACATAGACCACGTGAGGAAAGGGGCATCTGCGGCAACAGGAGAGGCAAACCAGTACCTGGCGTAGATCCCAAGGAAGAAAAAACCCAGATCCAAAAGACCTTTAAACTTGGCCTGCCCAACTTTCACGTGCTTCTCGCCACAAATGATCATCTTCAGAACGTAGATGACGGCACCCATCCATCTAGCGTGGTGACAGTCTTGAAGGTGTTCCGTCCATTGAAGTTCAGGTGTCATGCCGATGAGAAACTAAAAGGTAGAAATTGCCATAATCAATTATCATTGTCATAGTTATCGTTGTTCAATCAATTATCATTGTCATAATCAATTATCATTATCATAATCAATGTCATAATCAATTATCATTGTCAAAATCTACAATCCCATCCAATTTTTTCTTGCCCAAATAAATATTTATCTATTTATTTATCTATTCATTTAAAAAGAAATCCATTTGTCATTGCCTTATATCTATTATCATTGCTATATTTAAAACTATGTAAAGAGCATATTTACCATGACCAAACGAGCAAGTTCTTTGTAATCGCCACGTTTGTAAGTCTCGCATTCAGCCAGAAACTGCTCAAAAAAGGCTTTAGTGGCTTCATAGAAGTCCCGCGTGACGTCATCTTCTACCCCAACGATTGATCGAGCGGCAACGGCGTTTTTTTCGAATTTCCTCCCTCTGCTCGCTGGACAGAGAGTTGAAGTATTTCTGGAACTTCGTGAAACATTTCTCTCGAGGTCCGGTTGTCGGACCAAGCTTTGTCTCAGCAGATGCCTCCGCAATGAGCTCATCGACGTGAAAAAGACAAGCATTCCATAGAAGTTCTTTTCCGAGCAAAAGCGAGAGGAAGACATTGGCGCCTAAAGGTGAAATGGTAAAGTGTCTTTAATAAAGCAAATGGCTTGAGCTTTTTTTTAGTTTTTGAGAAAAACAGTCAAAGCTTTTCATTTTTCTTACCCGATTTTGGACCGGTCATAGAGCTGGTTGTGTCGAAGCACATGGCAATGACACGATCTGCGATGCGCCATTCACGCAACAGATCGTCAGACGCATTGGCCATGTTCCGACCAGATCCAGCTGGGAGAGGAACGTCACCCAAAAGCTTTTCCTTTTCCATGCCAGGACCGGTGACGCAGAGAGCCATGAAATCTTGCTTCACTCCCCAGTTGGATCGAATTTTCCCATCAAAATGAGCAGTCAAGTAAAGGGGAAATACGAAGTTATCCTGAAGATTGAAAGAAAATGTGTCATGGCAATTACCACTTTTTTTAAATTCAATTTCAATTCAATGTCTTATTACCTTAATGATTTGAGCAGTTTTTGCATCATGCGCCAAACGTGTGAGACGAATTGACTCCGTTGAAAGCGGGAATGTGGACAAATCACCACCCCCTGCTTGAACCGTTGTCGCCATGAAGAAAAACATATCTGCGTTGCTGTCTTTCCCACGGCGAGAGTGAGGGTTGAGAGCTTCGATCCATTCTGTGCGATTAAGCGTTAGAGTGATTTCGTTGCTCGTTTTTGGCTCCTTCCTTGGACGTGGGCCAATAAAGTCAGGATCCGAAGGATCTGGTAGAGCTTCAATAGAGGAAGTTGAAGCAGTTGAGCGCTTGCACTCTCTATGCCTGCGCCCCAATGAGAAAGAAGACGATGCAGAGGAGGAAGGCGCTGTGGCGGAGGAAGGCGCTGTGGCGGAAGAAGGCGCTGTGGCGGAGGAAGACGATGCGGCGGAGGAAGGCCCTGCGGCGGAGGAAGGCCCTGCAGATGAAGATGTCAAGTGGGCGGGTTCTAGAAACTCATCGATTCGATCGGAAGAGACTACCGCATTTTCGGTCTGTTGAAACAAACTTTTTTTTTTCCTTCTCTCTCTCTCTCTCTCACCTTGTTCCTTTCGTCTTCTCTTTCAGCACGTTCTATCTCCCCATGCTGACGTAATGCTTTACACTTCAATCGTTTGATCCGATTCACGTCGAGAGAGCCGAGCGAATGTGGTTTGTTTTCTCGGATGGCAAGAAGAAATGCACGATCCTCCTCGCGATCTGCTTTGGTGAGAGTCTTGTCCGCAGCTATGATTTCCAGCGCATTGTCATGGCTGATGTCAAAACGAGTTTTTATGTAGGCCAAGAAATCTGCCTTCTTAGCGGCGAAGCTTTTAGGGCGATCCTTTTTGCCTTCATTTCGCACTTTGCAGAAACGATCGTAAAGAGACTTCACCTTTGCCTTCGCCTTTTCTTTGGCTTGAGAGGGAGAGCTGAAGGTGCCCAATGGGCAAGAAGAGATTCTGCCGTCTTTTGAGAGGCAATGTTGGCGTCTTTCTTTTCTTCATTTTTCTCCATCACCTTAAAGTGATAGTAGAAATGTCGGAGAACTTCTTCTGTTGTTGGGAATGGCCCTGCCTTAAAAGTTTCGAGTGTTTCTCCGATTTCCAAAGCCTCACAGATCTTTGGCTTTGGCTGCCGCAAATCCATGGTGCGCAATTATACGATGCGTGTCGAAATCAACATTTCAAATGTGAATGAAACTTCCCCCAAATTTTCGTTTTCCATCTCCCAGGAACAGAAGACGCGTGTACAATGCTAATTGGTCTATGGGTGTGGAAACTCCCGGGAGATAAGAACAGGCATTTCCGGCCGATGACTTGATATATCATTTAGTAACATCATAAGCTATGAGAGGTAACACGGAAAGCGAAAAATAAACAGTATGTTAAACAATTATTTTTCGGTCTAATGGGCAATCTTTGAAGAGAAAATTGCGCAAAACCGGATTTCCGGTTACAAACCGCCGGGAAAGCCATCCGGAGTGATCGGAGCTCAATTTCGAGGTCAGATTCGGAATCAGCATGGAATTTCCTACCAAATTAGACCCGGCGCCAAGCAGAAAAGTGGTTTATGTTGATTTCTGGGTAGTCTATATATATATATATATATATATATATATATATATATATATATATATATATATATATATATATATATATATATTAGAAGAGTTATATAGAAACTGATCATGATCTAAATATTTCAAGTATTTTTGACAAAAGGGTATTCATTAATCCCAATCGTTTGAATTTTGATATCCCTGTAATTTTATATATACAAGTTTTTTATTTTAGTTTCTAGATATTGAGAAAGAAATTTTGTAAAATACATAAATAAACGTTGTAATCAAAAATTATACTTTTGCTTTGAATAGGAAGATTAAACAATCGGAAACTATAAGACCTTAATTAAAAGTTTAATGCATTTGAACTAAGGATTATAACCCTTTAAATGATGCAAGTTGTCAAAGAACTTACATTAAATCTTTCATGTATTTGACAGCGTCTATTTGATGTTAATATAAAAATCTGTCCAAATGGGTTTCAAAAGCTCAAAAATTATATGTAATAATTACGAATTACTAAAGAATATGTGATGTAAAGTGACTAAAACAAATATTGTTTTGACATTTTTGAATTTGATACATTTGAATATACTCATTGACTTTTTTTAGGATGATCTTCGACAATATTGTTAAAAGTATGAATAAAAATGTCTGCAAGTTAAGTTTACCATGAATAAAATTAAAGCAAAAAAAAAACAACTTTCCTATGTGATGATCCTTCCGGTGGATGCCCACGTTCCTTCTTCGTCTGACAAGGAGATTTTAAACATAAATGCTGCATATCTTGCCGCTGCAGATAAAAATATGTGTCTTAGTTCGTGAGGATGCAGGTGTTCGTAGGAGGTCAGGTTATGACAATTCAGCGCTTAGAGACGATAATACTCAAATACGTCTATGGTGATTTGTTGCTTTTCTCAAGGCCAAAAAGGATAATGCCTTTCCAATATTGAAGGGTAGGTAGGTTGAGCAGTAGGAAGTCCTTAAGAATTTGAACTGCGCGGCATTCAAATAATATATTTACTTTTTAATTAAAGAAAAGCCCGAAATCATAACATGGCCTTGAAAAAATTTAAAAGATCAGTGGGTTGTGAATTTACTTTCGTAGATAATACATTGTCACGATTGACGAATCTGATTGTCCTGAATCGAAGGGAGACCAATAATTTTCAAATATTTATAATTTTTTATCCTTATTCATATCATAACAGAAAGAAAAAAACACAGAACATATACAAACAAGAGAACTTTTATATCAGATAAAATAAAGCTTTAAACCAAACACTTAAAAAATAGATAGCAAAAAATAACATCAAAAACAATAAAAAAGTCATTTAAAGCAACAGTGACAATGGAATTGTGTGACTTTATTTTCGTAAAATAAGCATATGCTATCAAGGTTTGAAATTTGGCAATTACTTTGGAGACGTTTTTTTTTTTTTTGTATAACTTTATTTATTCAGAGAAATTGCACATAATATAATGTATAAATAAACATTGTAGTTTAAAATTAGTTCCCTTAATATAAAAGTTATTCATGACTATTAAAACAAAACACAATACATCAGACAATGACAATAATTATAAAGATTACTCTTTAAAAAATTAAATTCAAATAAAAGTAACAAAACATTGTATAATGAATATGGTACAATAAAATTTGAAAATTCCCAGGATGAATCACTTCCGCAGAAGGGGTAAATTATAATATTATTTATTTAACTTCTTAAATTTTTTGTTAATCTTAATTAAGTTTTTTAAGAAATTGAGATATTGCTGTGAGCAGGACGGATAAAATCTGACTAAGTCGCCTGTATACATCCAAGAGGAACAATTGACATCAGGGATCTTAATGGATAAGGCTGAGTACCTAGCTGCAGTAGAGATCAAAATAGTTTTGATATCATACTTGGATATAAAATCGGCGCTAGCTAGCTGTTGCGAAATGTAACTTCGACAACTTAGAAGAGACATGTCCAAGGCACGCGATTTTGGAGGACTTTTATGGTTTGAATTAAGACCAAATAAAAGAATAGGAGGTATATTTTTTTCACATATCCCCCTGACATTTAGAGAAACAAACTCTCTCAAGATGTCAAGAGCCGGGCAATTTGCAAATGCATGTGATATTTTGTTGTAAATCACTCCACAATCTTTGCAAGGAGTGTTAAAGAAAATACAACCCGACGATATTTGGAACTGAGCTGTGAACCTCCTGTCCTCATAAATTCCCGAAATTGAACTCAATATTCGAGGTCTCCACGATAATGGAAGGTCCAATTCTTTAATATATTTCTCGCAAATTTGGTCAGCTTCTTCTTTAGAATTCGACAAAAATGACATCTTCAAATGCCAAGGGTCTGGAACTTGATGAGAGATTGCCGCTCGCTTAAGTGGAAAGAAGAACTTTCCAGAATTAAATACTGGCTCTCGATGAAGATCGTGGATTGAATAAATCTCTCGAGATAGAGCAATCCACTCCAGCTCTTTTGGTGCAAGAAGGTTACGGAAGAAAAATTTCTTCTTATAGTTTTGCCGAACAATATCAATCGTGGAATTTGAATTAAAACGAGGAGTACCCTTCCAAATTAATCGCTGAATAGCTGCCATAAAAGCGGATAAATTTTCTAGTTTGTCATTTGTAAAATCTGTTCCTAACATTAACCAAATAAAAGCAGGGCTTGATGTAAAAACTGAACGCCATTCATCATGCGGATGCGTTGAGATATCTATTAAAACCTTTTGAAAAATCTTTGGTAAAATTTTGGACAACAAACTTAGACCTCCTCCTAGGTGTGATCTTGGTCTTTTCAGGGCCTTCAGATAGCTCTGATGGAATAACTTGTTCAGCCAAAATTCTTCTTCCATTATGGCTCGCTCTGCTAACCAAGGTATAGAAGTCGCTTTAAAAATAATGGCGGGGACAATGATGTAATTATAGAGGTCGATCCTCTTTTGGAGGTTATTATTTCTCCAGAGTGGGATCGATCGACTGATGAGATTTTTCACATTTAGCCAATTCGATTCCGAAGCACCCGTTCCTTCCCAAGTAATTCCTAAAATTTGCACACTTTTATTAACAGAGCAACCCGAGATGATCAAGTCATTGACAGGGTTCCACTTGCCTAAGGGAAGAATAGAAGTTTTTTGTTTGTTTACCTTCAGCCCAGACCGCTTTTCAAATTTTTTGAAGTGGCCCAAAATCACTTCAATTCTCTTGAGTAATTGTTCTTCAGAATTCGCTTCAATCATTAGGGTCACATCGTCAGCATATAAATCAATAATGTGCTTAGAAGACCCAAAGTTCACACCAAATCCTCCGTACTTTTTAATGATTGATTCGCTCAGTTCTACAAGCCCGGTAATGAATAAGAGTGGGGCTAAAGGGCAGCCTTGACGACAACTTTTCTGTAGGATTATAGGGTCGCTTTCTACTTCTCCCATAGAGATTGTGGAAGTACCATTGTACAGTAGGGCTCTTATAGGGTTAAAATATATTTTAGGGAGATTTTTCCTGATTGCTCTAAAAATATGCCGATGCTCTATCGTGTCAAAGGCTTTGCTAAAATCGACGGCGATGATGGCTCCAAATGTATTTCTTTTAGATAAAAGTTCAATAGCGGTTCCAATGTTCCTTGAAATATCCGAAATTTTCCGGCCCTTCAGGAATCCCTTTTGTTCTTTCCCTATTTTTTATTTAAGATTGGCTCCATTTTAGAGACCAGAACACCGGAAAGAATCCTATAGCTCTCGTTGAGAACAGTTATAGGGCGCCAGTTGTTTAAATCAGTCGCACAACCTTTTTTGGGGATTAAGGTAATTCGTCCTTTCGTAAGGGTTTTCGGGAGTTTTCCGTGAATCTCCATCGATTTCCCAAATTCAAACAAATAGGGAACGATTTCATGGTTGCATTCAGCGAAGATTTTGCCACAGATGCCATCTGGCCCTGTTGCTTTTCCTTCCTTGAGCTTCTTTTTTATATGTTGTTCAATCGTACTTTTGGTAAAAATCAGGTTTTTACCCAATCTTGGACGGGGAAAATTAACTCTTTCTCCACCAAGAAGCTTTTGAAATCTTACATGAAAGAGTTTCAATATATTTTTGGGATTGGTGATTGTCTTCCCCTCGTGAATTATTTTCTTAATGATAGTTGTTGAGTGGTCCTTTTGGAAGAGGTTTTTCAATCTCCTTGATGGAGAGTTTTCTTTAATATTTTTTTATAAAAATCATCTTCGGCAATTTCCGAGACACGAAATAAGTGAGTAAAATCCGACGAAATGGAACGTAAAAAGATGGAGCCATTATCAAGCATATCTTCGATGTTTTTTTGGAAGGATACTTCTCTCTGTCTTTTTTTGCGGATGCATTGTAACGAGGTAAACTTAACAATGTATGATAAAAGATAGGCAAGCTTCTTGGGATTAAAAGAGTCTTTAAAAATTTGAATAAAATGTTTCTTGAGCTTATCAATAAAATAATTGTCGTTTAAAATACATAAAGGAACCCTAAAACGCCCTTTTTGTCGGTCTTGATGAATATCGATCTCAATCAACTTATGATCTGAGCTATGTTGAGGACGATAGCGAGCATTTACGATCTTAGATCGTATTGAAGAGGAAGATAATGCTAAGTCAATCCGTAAAGACTTATTTCCACATCTCCATGACACATTTTCATTCGGACTGAAAATTTTAATTATGTCATGTAGATCAAGAGAATGAAGAAGCTTGGACAAGATTTGATAATTAGGGTGTTTCACTTTTGACCGGTATAGATCAACATTGAGATCCCCTATAACCAACAACGGATATAAATCATTTTTACATTGATTGATTATAGCTTGGTAAAAGGATGTACATTTAACATTTGGGCCGTAGGCATTGATGATATAAAAGCCGCCATTTTTCGTCGATATAAAAGTTTTATGCCAATCCCCTTTGGTCGAAAGTTCGCTCACCAACTTAGGGCAAGTAAGTATGGACTTTGAAATAAAGGACACGACTCCTCGATTTAAACCATTCCCCGTAAAGAAATGGTAGTAATTTTTCGGAATACACAAAGAACAATCAAGAGAACAAGTAGAAGATGTCGGTGATTTAATATCTTGTAAGCAAATAATGTCTGGTTTTAGGTACAAAAGACTTTTCATGAGTGAATGTCTTGACAGACGATTTCTACCCCCTCTCGTATTCAATGAAATTATTTTGCCTATTCCCATATTTATTTTGTGATCCCTTGACGCAGTTGGTTGAAAAAAATTGTCGATTTTTGTTTGAATCAAGGACATTTAATAGGCACTATCGTAATTTTAACAATAAATACTAGTTTTTTTGAAGTTTGTTAGGAAAGTCTTTTTGAGGAGACAGGCCTGATATGGTGGATGTTCTTTTGGAAAGTGATCCCGACCTTGTTCTAGTTCGTAGGATCAAATCAGGGTTCAGCATTGACTTTCTTGGCTTAGATATACTATTCCTAGAATCCTCATCAGTTCCGTGAGAATCTAATTGTCTTTCACTTTCGGTAAGACAAATCAAAGAAACACTACTACCCTCACCCTCGATGGATGAAGGGACGTCGCTTGAACCGGCACTTTCGGAAATGGAAATGGGAAGAACTGAAGTATTATTGACTACTCCATTCTCAGTTGCTGTGTTATTTGTTTTGTCTTTTGTAGAACAGACCTCCAATTCAGTTAGTTCTTCATTTGTCACATCAACTGAAACATTTTTATGTTTTATAATTGAAATCTCTCCTGAAGTATGATTTTCCTCTATTGCTTCACTTTGTCCTGAAATATGGACGGTTCTGAATATCTTCGACTGGGGATGAAAACCGTAGAGCTTCTCATCCCGCATTGATTATATACCCACATGCTCTTCAAAAGTCTTGTCCATTCCTTCCCAAAGCAGTTTGATTTCTTTGCAGTCTCTGAAGACATGGGCTATTGTTTTGTGTTCTTCCTCCCCGCACATCGCACACCTTGTTTCTTCACCTAAATAATACAGTCCAAAACAGATCCTGTATTTTAGATACACCGGTTTAGATGTTAGGATCAGATCATATATGGACGTCATGGTGTATTTTTATTATTTTCTTTGTACATAAATATTAGTAACTTTAGTTTTTGTGTGATGTCAATCGGTGGATGCATCTTTCTTAACTCATCCTTAACTATATAATTAGAGATATTTAAGACTTCTGCTAATGGAGGAATGTTCTTCTGAGGCTTGAAAGTCCGCCTAAGAGACTTTGGAAGGAGACATATTCCGAATCCAACTTGGTTCCTAATGTAGTACAATGTAATTAAATTTTTAGAGTTCCTTTTCCATTTTCAAAGGGGTAGTATCGTTATTTCAGCCTTATTAATAATTCGCATTTCCATAAAAAAATGAAAACGATTTCTACTCTCTTCCTAAATTGAAGTTCTGAGTTTCCTTCTCACATCAGAGTGAAATCATCGACGTAACGGTGTATTAAATGTCTTTAGCCTTTGATGTCCACACCAAACCTCCGTACTTTTTCAAGGCCATCATAACTAAATCCACAACCACTGCTACAAAAAGTAAGGGAACAGATTGGTATCATTGCCTGCAGCTCTTTGTAAGGTGGATGGGATACCTTTCGTTTCCATTTCGTGACATTGTCGAAGCTCCATTTAGCAGTATTGCCCGAATGGGATCGAAATACTCATTTGGTATGGGATTCTTTATCATATTCATGATGTGAATTTGTGATATGGAAACGAAGGCCTTTTGAAAGTCAATAGCAATAATTGCTCCGACGAATCGATACATTCTTGAATTTCCCTAGAGACATGGCAGATTGCTTTATAAGAACGCCCTTTTGATGAGTGTCAATCTTGGTTTTGATAATTTGTTCAATTTTTTGGGCAAGCACTCGCAAATTATTATATATAAATAATTGAGAACAGGGGTAGGTCATTTAATTTGGGATTAAAGTAATTCTACCATGTGTAACTTCAATAAAATACATTGACAATATAGGTATATGAAACTTGTCAACAATAAACCACATAAAATATCAGACAAAGGACTTTGTATATTAAGGCCCTCAAAAGGAATTGCTCAGATTAAAATTCAGTATTGGTTTATGTATTTAAGCAAGTGTATCAACTGATAAACTTTCTTCTATTGTTCTTTTGATCCAGATGAAACAAAAATATCTATACATCTACCTATCATGGTATATAGCGCCTATTGTCAAAATCAAAGAGTTGAAGAATAATTTTTGTACAAATATTTGTTTATTATATCAATCCAGTCCTCTCTTGATATATAACAATATTGATATTTACTTTTTCTCCATGTCCATGATTGGTATACTTTATAGGGACATGGATATAATATGAATAGCTATTTATTCTCAAGTGATATTTTTTAGACACAAAGAAGTGTTATATGCATTACCTATAATAAATCAAAATGCATAAGAACAAAAAGGATGAATGTAATGTATATTGATTGAAATGGAATGAATGATAAATATATTTTTGATCATAGTTTCATGGAGTAACAATAAAAATACATTTAGTAAAAATAAATAAATAAAACATATGTAAAAATATAATGATTATAAACAATAACTAAATAAAATTATGTAAATAATTTTTAGTCATTGATGAAAAGAAGGGTGCCAGTGATTTTTTTACATTAAATTATTTATATTTTGATACAGTTCTCCGTTTTAGCTAAAGCCCTCTTTTTTGTCACATGCAATATATATACCCAATTATGTCTTTTCTGTTTATATTCCCTTGTTACCAAACAAGTTTAACGAATTTGACACATCTATAATTAGCAAATATGCCTTTTGAAAGCTAATAATAATTATTATGCTCTCTCTAAGTGTTGCAATGCCTTCTTTTACACTCCTTCAAAAAAGTCCATCATCATCATCCATTTTCCTCCCATTATATTCATCAATAAGGTGTGTATACCATTAATTAAAGGACTGCAAGCTGAGGCACTCAAAAACAAAAAACTTACATAGATTGGGAAATTGTTATCATCAATACAAAGTATAAGCAACTATGCTTATTGAGCGGCCCTAAATGAGGATTTCGCTTCATTTTTTTGAGTGTCAGCGGCTCAATCATGAAGATATATTGCTATGAATTGAAGCATGGAACTCCGTTTTCTCCTTTTGATTGATTGAAACGATAAACCATTTATGTAATACAATGTATGTACATATATATATGTATATATATATATATATATATATATATATATATATATATATATATATATATATATATATATATATATATATATATATATATATCAGGAAACAACCGGGTACCCGGCCCGGCCCAGGTCCCTGCTGTTTTTTAGACATCGGGCCGGGACTTTTATAGGATTTTTTTTTCTAAAAATAACGTCGTCCCTTTTCTCCAGATTTTTTTTTGATTTTTTTTCTAAAAAAACATCGTCACTTTTTTTGGAGATCCTTTTCTAAAAAACGTTGTCACTTTCAGAATGACGAAGGAACGAAAATATACTGAAGTCCCAGCCCAGTTTTGGCTCGGCCCGGATTGAAAAAATTAAGTCCCGGCGGAAAAAAGTGTCCCGGTCGTTTTCTGATATATATATATATATAAACATTATTATATATATAGTAAGGGGGTATTATATAAACCTAATATTAAGATATCAAACTTTTATCCCCCGCGAAAGTTGCGTCATAAGAAATTAAATGATCTTAGAAAAATGAATTTTGATGAACCCGAACATGCGACTTCTGCTGGTTCCTGCACCGTGAAACTGACACAGAGCAGTACAAATACATTTTTAATTACATTATTTGTTATAAGAGTATTTCTGTAATTTCAATAATTTTGAAGCAATCATAAAGAAATAAATTAATATCAGTAAATTTTAGGTAGTCTAAATCGCTTTACACATATCCAGTAATATTTTATTTTTTTGACCAGAGTATCTGTTCGGTCTCTTGGATGGGAAAAAAACTTAAGGTGCAACTTTTTAATAAAAAAGTTGAGGTGAATGTTTAGGCATTATTAAGATTTGATTAGCGCGAGATTGAGTTATAAAAAAGATGTTATTTTCCGCAAACTAAATTGAGGGGGGGGGGGGGAAGGGTCAGAAATAACTTATTGTATGTAATCCTATGGAAAACGAATTTTAAACACCCCAAAAAACAAGTCTTATCACAAAAAACGTTTTGGCGCATTAATAAAAGCATTGCGACAACGATTTTTACAGTAGATACAACTTTAAATGGCCATAGAATGGTTTGAATTTTTTTAAATTAATACTAATTCATAGTTGATAATGAAGTTTAATCATTTGGTTATTTTATAATATCGTACACATTTTTGACAATCTCAATGACACAAAATAAATAAATAAGTGGATCTGTTTTATTTATTGCAAATCATTGATAGGGAAGATTAAAAATGTACTTCAATGCAACTAATGAATTATTGATTGATTTAATTAATACTGTAAAAATAAATAACTTTGACCAATTCTTTCATTTTAATAATTTTCTTTGCTGACTTACAAATTTATTCTACGTTAATCATTTTCTTAATATTATATAAAGTGTTATGGGAATTGTTTTGTTTTTTTGCACATATTCACATAGGTACATGAATATAAGATAATATCCCCAAAAAATATAAACATTTATGTGTAAATTTATTGCAACTTTTTTTTAACAAAATAATATATTTTCTCTTAAAAACAACTGTTAAGGAAACTAATACAATGTATAATGAAGAAAACACACGCATCTTAAAGAATTTACGTTTGTGTAAGAACAAAAAGAACTGAGAGAACCTCCCCCCCCCCCCATCTTAATCCCTCAGAAGAGCCCAATTTTTTTTTCAAATTTGTCAATATTTGATGGCAACAAAGTAGCTGCGTTTATAAGCTTAAAACTTAAAGATGTTTTTTTTACAAAAAAATAACATAAATATGACATGCATAAAAAAATGCACCTAAGGTCTTTGAGAATTACACATATATATTTCTGAAACAGAGTTAGTATTTATTCCAACAAGAAACCAGTCAACTAATGAATAATTTAAAAAATAAAATGCTAATTGCTGATCCACTTTAATCTTCGTTAGAGGAATGAATTAACTGTTGGCCAGTGAGCACGTCATACTTAAAAAATATTTCTGGTTTGTAAATAATTCCAATAAATAACTTAAAATTAATCCTAGAATGAACCATTAATTCATATATATATATATTAGGGCTGTTCTTATTTTTCAAATGTTTGAAATGTTAGCAACATTGTGGATTTTCTGTTTCTTGGTGATAAAAGAAGACGACATACAAAGTTTGAACGAAATCGGTAAACATTACGAGGTCGCGCAACGAGGTCAAAGTTTTAAAATTTACCATATATACCAAAATATTGAAGTTGGTGTACCAAGCTTTCATTTGTTATGTTTGGTGTTCTAAAAATCGCTATAGTTTAAGAGAAATAAGCAAATACAATACAAAAAAAATTGATCTTTTGATATGAGAATATACAATTACCACTTGGTAACTGCGGTTAGTGTTACCTGGATAGAAAGAGAAAGAAAAAGTGAAAGGAGAGAGTATTTTGCTCACTTTCTCTCCCTTCTTTTTTCTTCTCTTTCTATCCAGGTAACACTAACCGCAGTTACCAAGTGGTAATTGTATATTCTCATATAAAAAGATCAATTTTTTTGGGAGAGTACGTGCAAAAATGTCTTTGCTTATTTCTCTTAAAGTATAGCATTTTTAGAACACCAAACATATCAAATGAAAGCTTGGTACACCAGCTTTATTATTTTGGTATACTAAATCATGTTAATTAATAAGTGGAGAGTTATATGTACATTAAAAAACATATCTCGCGTACAAAATGACGCATATAATAGATTATAAATTTGTCAGAGACAAAGAAAAATTTTGAGAGGATACCTTGACGCAAATCTAAAAAACACATTATTATTTATTTTTTCATAATCGATTTCTTATAGGTCAATACAGGCTCTGAATCATATGATGTAAACTCAGATTGTACTGAATTCTGAATTGATAGAATGCAACCAAGGTCATTTTTGGATTTTTCATCCAAAGGTTTACTAAACTTAAAAATACTATTTTACTCTGAAGCGATCAAGTCATCTTCTACAGGCGAGTGAAATTAATTGATACAAAAAAGCTATGAAATATGCTAACATTACACACTCCATTTTGTCTTTGTTTTTACTGAAAACTTTGTTTTAATAAAAACATCAAACATACGTCTGGTAGTAAATTAGATTTCCTTTAAATTAATAATTATTGTTAAGTCTGTAACGTCCTCCATTTTCAAGAAATTTACGGAAAATATATTTTTACTTAATTTTTAAAACTTTGATCTCGTTGCGCGACCTCGTACTGTTTACCGATTTTGTTCAAACTTTGTATGTCGTCTTCTTTTATCACCAAGAAACAGAAAAACCACAATGTTGCTAACATTTCAAGCATTTGAAAAATAAGAACAGCCATATATATATATATATATATATATATATATATATATATAATATATATATATATATACATATATATATATATAGTATATATTATAATTATATATATACTATAATATATTGTGGTATAGATAATAATAATATCATATTATATATATTATATAGTAATTATCCGGATAATATTAAAATGTCCCAGGATTTCAACTTGACATTGTCTTTGGTATAGAAAAAAAATCATCGAATAATTTTGATGTCATCACATTTATTCATATTAAATTTCCTTAAAAGTTTTGTTCTTTGCCATTTTTCCGTTTTTTTGTTCTTAAGGCTGGGAATCTGAACGTTGTAAAAAGAAGTTTTTTAAGTCATCGAATAATTTTAGTGATGTCATCGCATGTGACTTTTCATATTAAAATTAGTTTCTTGAAAAAAATTCATTTGGCATTCATTGCCATTTTTTCCGTTTTGCATTCCTGATCGTTGGGTGTTTAAAATCGCAAAAAGAAGAAAATCACACGAATAATTTCAGTGATGTCATCGCATGTTACTTTTCATTTTAAAATCAGTTCCTTACAAAGTCATCATTGGGTCTTCATTGCCATTTTTTTCTTTTGTTTTCCTTCAGTCAGTGTATTTAAACAACGTAAAAAGAAGTTACTTTATAAGTCATTACATTGGGAACATAGATGCCGAAGATATGTATGGTAGAGCTGAGTATTAGGGTATCTTTTGATCTCCGACGATGGCGAAACAGTAAAGAAAAAACTTAAGAGAGAGAGCAACTTCCTATCTTTATCAAGAAAGTTTAGAGTAATGTCAAATCTGTAGGTTTGGAATATATTCATAACTACTACATAGTACATTAATTGGTTACTATTATCTAAAACATTAATCGTACAATATCTTCTAATGTACGATGTAGGTCACCAATATTTATAAGTATCTCAATAGACGCTCAAATAAAATACTTAATTATTATTTACAGCACATTGTAAGTAGTCTTATAAGAGAAAAAATAATAATGTATAAAAGTCATCATTGCGTCTTCATTGCCATTTTTCCGTTTTCTATCCTTAAGCATCTAAATTGCCATTTCTTTCATTTTCTATTCTTAAGGTTGGGTATTTAAGCATAATAAAAAGAAGATATTTTTAGTCATTTCATAAAGAACATAGAGTGGCAAAGATTTGTATGGTAGCGCTGAATATCAGAGTATTTTTTTGGTCTCTTTGATGGGGGGGGGGGGCATCAAAATACAAAAAATAAAAGCGAATGTGAATTCATATCTATAAAAAGAAAAGTTGAGATTGATGTCACATCTTTAGGCATTATTAAAATTTGAAACTTTATATTGGAGAAAAGACAGGCACATAAATAACTAATTTTTAAGCAATCCTATGGAAAACGAATTTTCCAGTACAACCCCATTAAAACAAAAAACACGTCGTTTTACCTCAAAATGATCCACGAAAAAATTTGGAAAAAATCTAACTTGGCAATTTAAAAGTTTGCCAAAACGTTCTGCCGAATAAATAAGCCTGTCGATGACGAATTTTTCGGGAGTTGACAACCTCACTAAAAACACTCCCTGAGCTCTCAAAACTATTCACTGAAAATTTCGTCAAGATCTAATGAACCGTTAGGGAGATACAGGGAAACGAACGAACGAACAAACGTAATTCTTTTTTTATAGTATACTAGCGGATGTTACCGGCGCTGCCCGGGATCTTCCAAATTGACAACAGTCTTCGGAATAGAAAAGAAATCATACGCATAATTTTAGTGATGTCATCACATCTGATTTTTCATATTAAAATCATTTCCTTAAAAGATGTCATTGGGTCTTCATTTCCATTTTTCCCGTTCTTTTGTTCCTTAAGCCTGGAGATTTAACATTGCCAAAAGAAGTTATTTTTAAGCCATTTCATAGAGTGCCTAGTAGTTCCTTAAAAGTCGTCATTGCCATTTTTCCGTTTTCTATTCCTTAAAGCTGGGTATTGCATCACTCTCCAATTCGTGGCGTTATTTAAATTTGAATAGCGCGTTGTTGCAATATTAAAAAGTTTGTTATTTCAACAAAACCTTAATTTTGGGGGGACATACAGGGACAGAAAGAAACTTATTTTTAAGTCATATGGAAAACGAATTTCCGGTAACCACTCAAAAAAAAAACACGTCTTACTACCTCAGACTCATCCACAGAAAATTTGGTAAAAATCTAACTGGCAATTTTAAAAATCGTCAAAAAACGTTTTGCGAATAAAATAAGTATGCGATGACGAATTTCCGGGAGTTTGACAACCCCACAAGACACTCCTGAGCTCTTTTTGAGCTCTGGTGCTTTTTTTAATAGACTTTTTATTTATCTCATCAACAAACAGTGTAGATAAATTACACATAAGACAATACGATAACACAGGCCAACAAAAATCACCAAAAAAATTTAGGTCGGACTAATTTCACTAATTCTTAGGAGTTTTATCCACTGATTCCGAATATGGTATTCATTTTTCAAAGTAGATTAAATTAATTCAGAGCTAAATGGATTTCAAATTTTTTCAGCACTTTTTCGATTCAGAGCAATGGGGGGGGGGGGAAAAAGTCATACAAGGTAGGAAGTATAGACAAAATAAAAGCAATGATTTGGTAGAGCTTAGATCAAAGTACTCATTTCAATTTTACTTCGTCCTCACATTTAAATTGTAAATATATGTCATTTTGTAAGAAAAATGAAGGGTTTCTCTTAGAGACTCAATGCTACCTCACTCAAAGGGTTACATTATTAAAAATTGAGTAGAATATGAAGAAAAAATATCAAGCTTTAATTTATATGCGGAATTTCCATAAAAGGCTTATTTTAATCAAAATTTGCAACTGATATTTTAAATCATCTCCATTTTGCCCTTTTTTAGAAAATTAATGCGTCAACCATGAGATGAGAAACAAGAGAACTGCTCTCTCTCTCTCTAACGCGGTAGTCATTCTCCTCCTCCGGGAGTGCCCGACACGTATCTTATGGAGCAGACAGAATGAGCCAGCCAACCATCCTTACAGGAAGAGAGAGGGGGGGGGGGAAAGGGGGGGGGGTAATGGTCCTGATGGTATGTCTGTCTGTCTCCGACTCATCATCATCTTGAGGCAAAGGAGAAGAGGCTATAGCACCTCTGGGGAGTCATGTTCCCAGCTTCCACTCCTTGCCCCTGCCTTGATCCGCGGCGTGTCACGATGAAGTATTCTCACAAATGTGTGTACGACGGCACAGACGGCAGGCCACTCATTAGAATCCTGATCTCAGGAAGATTTCCGGGACAAAACCTCAAATTCAATGAAGAAAGGTAAATAATCTTATGGTTACATTACGTTGTGTGACGTCAGTTTCCTTGTTATCTATCTCAGTGGGGGACTCATTAATTTCTAAAAAGGGCAAAATGAGAGGATTTAAAAATATTCATTTGCTAATTTTTGATTTTAAAATAATGGCATTTTATGGAATTTAAGCATGATAAATTAAGCTTGATATTTGTCTTCAATTCATACCATTTTTAATCCTGTAGAACTTTGAGGTGAGGAGCAGTGAGTCTAAGAAAAACCCTTCATTTTTCGTACAAAATGAATATATTAAAGTGTACATGTGCCAGAGACGAAGTAACAAATTGAAATGAGGTACTGTGATCTAAGCCTATCAATCATGGCTATGGGATTTTGTCTATACTTCAGTCCTTGTATGTCACTTAATTGGGCTCTGAATCAAAAAACAAGGGCTGAAAACTTGAACCTACTTATGTATAGAGCAACACGCGTTTTGGCTGCTCTGTGTTTTATTTTGTTTTGAGGGATTTGTGCGCATTTGGACCTCTTTATTTACTAAACAGGTATAAGTGCTTCAATCCTCTTACTGTGACTCCATATTGGAAGACTTTTGGACCGGAGACCTACTTTTCGTGGATCGAAGTCGTAATCTTGATCTTTTGTAAGAAGTTTGGTCTATTTTTTCTTCTTTTCTTCTTCTTCTTCCCTTCTTCGGTCGTACATTCCCTTGTCACTTTAAAGTTTAAATTCTCGCTCTCTGCGCGCCCGGGGTGAGGGAAAAAAATAATAATAATGTCTTCTGGACGTCCACCTGATGGAGCTCTAGAAGGGGAAACTAATACACGGCTCTATTCTAGAGCAGTCAAGCGGGGCTTAAATAATAATAACGTGGAAGGAAATCTTCTTGACTGGAACAAGAGATTTAAGTGGGAGATCTTCGTTATTGTTATTGAAGATATTGAAGATGATTCCTTCAGAATGGAGGGATTAAAACATATTAATGTTTATGACATGGCTCTTTTATTGGATTTAAAGAGCATGAGCTAGCTGGGGCAAACCCTAGATTTGGACTGAATCAAGTGGCCTTTTATTCGAAGTTTCCCATTGACGTGAGAGACAGACTAGAAGAGCTGAAAAGAGAGCATTCCTTCAAAGTGAAGTCCACTGAAGGAAAAGTAGTAAATGCCTCCCTAAGGTTGAAAGGCATGAACAAAATACAGTTGAACTTAAAAAAGAAAGTTGTAATAACATTGGAAAATACATTCAAGAGGATAGATGAATTGAAGGCTGTAACTTGGCTCCAACAATTTGGACAAGTTATGGCACATTATCCGAGGAAAAACCCATTTGACGAGGCAGCGGAAAAAAAGTATAAAGAATATAGGGATGTATGGAGAGACGGAGATTACATTATAGAAGTATTTGCAAACCCTGCAACAATACCCCAAGTAATGCCCATACAAGGTGTCTCATCAGACTAAAGTTTAAAGGGGCTAAACCGCAGTGTCTTAACTGTTTGGGGTTGGTCATTTTAAACAAAACTGCAACAATCCCAGATTAAAAATAGGAGAATACTCTAAAGTATTGCAACGTATGCTTGCGGAGAGTCGTTCAACTGAATCAGGGGATGGAGAAAATATACCTCAACAGGAGGAATCTTCTAGGACAACGGAGGTTCAAAACAATTTAGAGGAGGCGGTGATAAGAGAAGAAATGATTACAGGATGTGGTTGGTACGGAAGAAGAAGTTTCAGAAGAGCCACATGGCTCTGCAACATCATGTGTTGTACTTGAAGAAAATTTTGCAATTGAGTCTGGAAGTGAGGAATCTTTGCAGGTCCTGCAGAAAATATTTCTAGTTCTGACAAGACTCCACAGGAGGATGAAAACGCCTTTGTTATTAATAATATAAATGAAACAAGCGCTTCACTCTTAAATAACGAAGCTATAACAGGCAACACATCTCCTTTAAATAAAGGAATAATAGAAACCTCCCATCAAAAAATTCACATTTAAACCCTGATTTATATTGCAATCAAGGACAAGGTCTGGCTCCATATCGAAGAGAACTTCTCCCTGTACCGGTCTATCTCCACAGAAAGATCAGACTGCTAACAAAGTTAGAAAAAAATAATAATTATCAAATCCTCATTATAATTAAATGGCTTACACAAAGCAAACCATAATCAGTTCTTATTTTGATCAACCTATCTCTAGACACCAGGAGATCAACATGGGAATTAGTAAAATAATTTCACTAAATGTAAGGGGTGGAAGAGATCAAAAGTCTCGACACGGATTAATGAAGAGTCTCCTTTATCAAAGACCAGATATAATATGCTTGCAGGACGTGAAAAGCTTGACTTCCTCTAGATGTTCGATTGAATGTCCTTTTTGCCTACCAAGAAATTATAATCATTTTTTCATGGTAATGGCACACATCGAGGAGTACTTTCTTTGGTATCGAAGACCATTGAGTTTCCTAAGCTCTCCTGCGAGCTTTCTAATAAAGGAGACTGGCATAAAATTTTGTACCAACTACAAAAGGTGGATTTATTTTTTTTAACACCTATGGACCAAATGAAAATGTTTCCATTCTTCCAAGCCATCATAAATGTCTGTAAAAATGACTTGTATCCTTTGTTGATAATTGGTGATATGAATGTGGATCTTTATAGATCAAATTCCCTCTATCCCAACCTGAAAATGTTGTCGAAGCTAATAGTGCTTTGGACTTACACGATCTAGTTGGAATCTTTAGCCCGGAAGACAAGGTATCGTGGATGATGTGGAACAAGTCTTCACGCATCGACCTTGCACTAGCTTCTTCTTCTATTCGAGCTATAACTAGTAAAGCATGCTATCGGCCTCATCCTCTTCGACCACAAAAATAATTGAGGTTGATTTATCCATGACAAACTAAAACCCGTTTTAAAGTTCCAAAATGGATGGGACTTGATGAAAATTTTATCAAAAGCTTAAGACACTCTTTTTACACATTTAATAGTTCTTTTAAACCGACAAAATGGCATATATTTTATCTCATGTAGTAAATCTACAACTTTGCTCTATAGTCGCAAAAAAAAGAAAAAAGGACGCCGCATTTCAAACAAATCTAGACGACATTTTAAATAACGCACCACTTTTTACTCGATCCATTGCGGCAGACGCTACGAATCTATTCGCATAGCTGAAATAGCCGAATCAGATTTTAAGTGCCGTATGAGAGAGGAAAGACGCATCCAAGAGATTGAAAAATTTATTCACCAAAAATTATTCAGCATCCGTTAATAAAAAAATCATCTTCATGGAAAAGCCTAACAGACTCTCGTGCGATTCTAAAGCTCTTTCAT
>CP045896.1:5714242-5733516 GCA_013387185.1 Caligus rogercresseyi
AACCAGTTCTTTCCAAAGAATGATCGATAACAGTTTTGGGACGAATTTCTGGTTGTTTGCTTATGTTGACGACATTCTTTTGTTTTCCAAAAGCGAAATAGACATGCACAGTTTGATATCAAAGTGTGTGTTGACATTGAAACACAATGGTCTTAGCATAATGCAGACAAGAGTGAATTCTGTAAAAATGAGATAAATTTCGGTTTCACAATTCCAAGGGAATTCGTCACAACGGAAATAAAATATCAACTTTAAAACAATTCAAAAATCCAGAAACTGTCAAAGAACTTAATAAACTCATAGGTTTGGCTAAACTATTATAGCCGTTCATTCCTCAATTAGGAAAATTATTACAACCTTTTTATGATGTAATTAAAGAAAAAAAGAAAATTCATCATTAACTGGGATTCTAATTTAGACCGGAGATTTAAGAATTAAAGATGGAAGGATAAAGTAACAACTCTTGCCCATTATATCCAGATCAGGAGTTAAGATTGAGCGTAGATGCATCCGACGAAGGTTTGGGCTGTACTTGAACAAGGACAAGGATGCATGTTTCGACCATTGTAATTTTTTAGTCGGGCTTTGAAAGAAAAAGAAAGAAAAGAATCCGCTTTTGGTAGGAAAATTAGCAGTAAGAGAAGCTCTAAGACATTTGGATCATGTGATTGAGGGCAGGAATCTAATGTTTTTCACAGATCACAAACCTTTGATTTCTGCACAATTTACAAAAAAACAAAATGGCCAAGTAAGTACGTTCGATACTTTGCTGAGTTAAGCGAAAGGAAATTTAGTTCTCCGCCATATTTCGGCAAAAGTTAATGTCCCCGCTGATTTTTTGTCAAGAATAAATTTGCTCAAATTAGATCTTATTGATGGAAAGAGGTGGTGCAGGGAACAAATAAATGAAAATTTGAAAATTCACTACCCAATGGCAGAGTCATTAAAATAGACAATTATGGAATTTTGTGTGATGTAAGAGCAAAATTTGGTAGACCATTGGTTCCTATAAATTTTGTGACTAAAATATAAGAAAATTTCATCGTGAATCACATAGAGGAACAAAAAATACCTTTAAAAAAATACAAATAATTACTTTTGGAATTCTATCGCAACGGATATTAAATTTTTTGTCAACAGCTGCAGTGTTTGTGCTCGAAAAAAAATAGGACTTCCCTCATTACCGTTTGATAAGATTGCCTCTCCTGTGAAAAAGTTTTATCATTTCATTGGATTTGATAGGACCTTTTCACAAAATTAAAGGAAAAAAAATGGCATTGACGGTAATTGACAGAAGAACAAAGTGGTTGGAGGTATATCCATTGTCCAGCACTAGCACTGACAATATAATCAAAGAGTGAAATGGAATTGGTTCTCAAAGTTTGGTTACCCAAAATATATCACCACGGATCAGGGAGGACAATTCAATTCTATTGTTGGGAAAGTTTGAGCCTGACTTAAAAATTCTAAATATTAAAACTAGTCCGTATCATCCGCAGAGCAATGACCAATAGAAAGAGACATCGAACACTTAAGGAAGCAATTAGTGCAAGATTCTAGGATCTGACAGTAATTGTGGGTCGATGTTCTTCCAAGAATTCTTTTAGATCTGAGAACCACAATAAAATAGGGTCAAGACTTATCACCGGCAGAGATGGTTTTGGGTGAGAGATTCGGTTTCCGAGCACAGTGGTGTCAAATGAGAAAAGAATACACATACACCACCATAATAAAAAAAAATGAAAAAAATAGCCCGTCAAATAGTTCATATAAAAAATAATGCAAGCATATTATGTTTATGTCTTCAACCTCCCCATTAAGTCTTCCCTATCACCATATTTTAGTGGACCGTATAAAGTTATAAAAAAATTACGCAAACATTTATTATCGAAAACGATGGTAAAACCAAATCAATTTCTATTTACAACCTAAAAACCAATGTTAAATTGGGAGGGAAGTATTGTAGTGATGTCATCGCCAGTATTATCTGGTTTGTATGTCTAAAGTATTTTGTATGTTATATTCTCTCTTTTTCCTCTTTTCTTCTTTTTGTATATTTCACCCTCAGTTATTATTTGTCCAATAAAGAAAATCATGTATAAAACTGAGGGTCGTTTTTAATGTGCCTCAGGGACACATAAAATATATGTATAAATAATATTCCTAGAACACACATAGAATCCAATAAATCTTTTAGTCTTCCTCTTAGAATAAGTCCAAACTAATAAAATATATTAACTTAAGTTGTAATAAGTAGTAGTGGCTGAAATAGTTTCAGCTTGTATAAAACTAATTACATGCTTCAGACCACATTTTATGTTGTTGAAGTGTTTGTATGTATTTGATGTGTGTAAGCAACAGTAAATAATGGAATTGGTGGAAAAATTATCCCCTTCCCCCCAATTGACCACACACTTTGTTGTATTGGCTGAATTCTTTTTCATCAAAGGAAGTTTGTTCCATTTGTTTTTTCTTATATTTTGACAAAAAAAACATATATAATAATAATGGAGATATTAACAAGAATAATAATAACCTTATTTTAATAACGTCCAATTTTGGCTTTCATAAACACATGTACCTTCTTATATTATATCTCTCAGTTGTTTGGATGTAAATATGAGTAGATAAACTTATGTTCTGGGAAATACGCTCGTACATTCAAGTGATCCTTCAGTTAAAAACAATTTTGAAGTTTAGGAAAGACATAATTTGGCGTAGAGTTTACCGTTTTACAAACTTGAGATAGAAAGAGAAGAAACAGCTGCCAATCGACCTATGACACAAGTATTTGTCAGTCTGAATCACAAACCTCTCCCCATTCACACTTAATAGTATTTATAAGCTCAAGGGAAAGAGAACAATGTATTCGCCATCCAAAATCCTTATAAGTAGAGAAAGCCCACGGAAGCTAGTAGCTATTGTTTTAATATTTATTTCATCATAATTAATGGCTTGATCTCTTCTACTCTGGAGGACGAACCTGAGCCTATTGATACTGACTTATCCTTTAGTTATTATTAGTTCAACTGCCAGCAATAGTTGTTCCTTGCTTCTTCAGCATTTTGCCGGTGATTGCTGGTGGTGATTGAATTTCTTAATGGATGAGGGCCATAGATTTTTTTTCTATGATACTATTTTTTGGTACCCATGGAGATACCGATTATGGGCTTTTAGAAATACCCTGATATCCAAAGAAATATGTCAGGTCATGGATGAAACATTGATGTATATATATATATATATCTTTATATATTTAGAAATTGATCAGTATTTAATCATTAACAAATTTTAAAAATGTAGAAAAAACAAACTCAATCTGGTATATCTTACAAAAAAACATGTGAGCCCAGGGGATTACGTGTCATAGGAACCTCTGACCCTTGATTTGGAAGCCTAATATGCAATAATTTTAGAAGTGTGGAACATTAACTACTACGGACCCACATAGTAGATTGAACACATTAGACTGAATAAAAAGAGCAATGTCGGAGTGGTCAGCTGATGGGGGCCATATTAGTTCTTTTTGTTTATGAATATATATTATAAAGTCGATGAACATAAAAGAACAGGAAGAGGTAAATTGAACTTCAGGCATTCAATAATAAAAAGGTGACTAGAATAATATTAACGAAAATTGCACATGCATTACTTTGGAACACAACCTTTATCATATTATTTATATATAAGTATTTTGAGTCCATCTTCAAGTGTAATTACTGCGATCTCCAGGCTGGTAATTGAATCTGGCAGAAACGAAAAATTACTTGCAATAAATGTTAAGTCAACTAAGATGCTTTTCATTTTAAAAATCCACTGACTATCGGATATACATTTGACATCGTCAGGGTCAAACATAGCCACGACTGCTTTGACTTGCCCGAAATTCTGAACATACCAAACAGCTGCCTGGATTCAGGTTCCCTATCTGGTCATAATTTGGCCAGGGCAACATTTTCTGAATTCAGCTCGTCGTGATGGGGATTTGAGGAATACTTTTTTTATCGAAGAAATGAGACTATTCACGTCAGTAAAATGTTTTTTGACCTTATCCGCCATACGGTGAAGCAAATGACAAATACATGTCACTTGCATTAGAGACGGATAAAAACCCTAAGGTCTCGTCCATACTTCCTCATATACTCAGCCGCGTCAGTCACGAGAATTTTTGCCAAACCTGCCTCAAACTGAGGATCAACCATTCTGGGAGTATGAGTGACGATCCTAGCCATGGCGTTTGAGTCAGAAGTGGGGACAAATGATATTTCACCACAAATGGAACATGATAGGAGTTCTCATCTAAAGCCCCAATTAGATGCATAACTCTGCTTTTTAGAAGAAAAACGTTGATTGACCAAAATCCTCATATTTATTCAAAAGGCGTCATGAATTTAGGCGTGCATAATTTCCCTCCAAAACCAACAAATGAAGGGAATGAATTGAAAAATTATAAAAATGATGCAAGAGATGATTAAAATAAGTTGAAACCATTTTTCTATAAAGAAAAAAAATGTTTATTTCAGGGATATTATGAATAAAAAGGTGTTTTTTCTTAATTTCTAAAAAATGTTTTTATTCTTTAAAGATTGGAAAATATGTGAAAAAAATTTTTTATGTGATTCACATTTTTTTAACTCTCTACTCATCGTTTATAGAACCTAGGTTTTCTGAAAATAATCCAATTAACTGTTTAGGCAATGGGCTTTAATGCTCATATTGCATCCTGCATACTTGAAAGCAATTCGGATATTAACTCAATATAGTTATCCGCCTTTTTCCACCAAAAACCCTTTGAGAACCCTTCCACGCTGTTGCTTCCACAGGGCTGAATGGAGAATTAAAAACTTGGATCTCGCAAGAGTTAGTTTAATTTATGGATCATCACATACATCAGCCTTCTTATCTGATTGCTATTTTATTGAACATCAGTATCTAACAAGATCACTTAGCTCCTCCTGTTTAAATGGTGTAGCCATGTCGTCTTCACCAAGTGAATTGCTGAAGTATGTACAAGCTAGGCAAATCAGAAAACAAAGGATTATTACTTCTGCACAATGATCACTGGTCTTCGATCTGATGGAATGGCTGAGTAGATTCCAACATATTTTACTACTTTAGAATGAAAACCTTTGGTGTAAAAACATACAAAAAATTATAACCATGGTCTTTTGGCTAACGTAAGACATTGGGACTCCAAACTTCGTTTGGTATCTTTGTTCTTTCGGCCAATTTCACAACTTGATGAGAAACTTGTCCTAATTACTAAGTTTGACTTTGAAATAGACCAGATATGCTTTTTCTACAGAGTATGTCATGGGCAGACGTTGCTCTGCTCTCCTTTACGAACCACATATCTAACAGAATATATTCGGTTCATTCTTTCATTTCCTTCGAGAGCAGAAGGTAGTAATGATCCATCAAAGTTAGTTTCAATCAACGCCCTTTTTTACTTGATCTTAACATAGAAAACACCACAATACGAAATGTATAGAGTGAATAAAATATATTCATATTGGACATACAAAGCGTATAATATCAATTTACCAACTATTTAGGTCACTGTCCATAAAACTGAATAATACTTCAAAAAGGTAATAACAATCACAAACCTTACGAAAAAACCATAGCTGTCTAAACTATTAAAAGATGCCGAAAAAAGAACTTGAGGACGTATCTAAGGATTTAAATGACATGATGTTTCATCAGACATATATTTCTTCGTGACATAATAATGTCATAGGAATCATGGCGAATGCCTAGGTGAAAGACACATATTACACAACTATTACCTCAAAAAACAAGTTTTCCAGACAGACACTCAGGTATTGTTAATTTTCTGAAAACCAGTTAAAAGTAAGAAAATAAACTTTAGTCTATTTAAGGCTGGCTATTGAGCAGCATTGCTTCGTATCATTTGCTAAACCATTTCAGATCCAATAGTGCCAACAGTTTTTCTCCCACTAAAATGTTTTTTTGTTGCAAAATATCAAGTCTTTTTTTCTTACATTTAAAACACATCCATAATACAGAACTACAATTCCGATGCTGTATTTGCTTATAGATCTGACTAATCCTTTTTTTCTCTTTATTAAAGTATATTATAGCATTAAAACACAAAAAAACATACATCAATATATACCTAAACCGGAGTATAAACGTAACAGAAAATACATTAATAAACATTTAGTTTAAAATCAATATTCCGGGAAGGAATTATATCTCATTAATACAATACAGTATATACTCCATTACTCAACAATTTGAAGCTTCTATATATTTCTAGTTACTTTAATTGAAATAGCTGCATTAAATATCCTTGGTTGATGAAAGCAAATGATTCGAATAAGACAATTTTTGATCAAATATGAGATGACGTAGAGCGAAAAATTGACGTGATGGAGGACAACTAATGTCAGATTTGGATTCTGCGACCTCAAAATTGGACTGAATTTGTAATTTTTATGCAACAAGCAAAGAACAAAAACAGTTCAAAGTTAGTAAGCCAATGTGTAGTGATATTAAAACTAGTTACTCCAAGGATTTGTACATAACATGGATCCAAGCTCATAAGACGACAATATTTAGAGCAAAATTTAAACTTTAATGTTAATTTATGTTTTTATAACAAATTGGCCTTGTAAATTATGTTAATATCTCATTTTTATTTATGTCCATAATAATAAAGTATATAAATATTTTTTTTTAAACAGTTTGTACTTTACCGGATGAAATTGTTAACTTTAAACTAATGTACTCATCTTAACAGCCACGAATACGAATAATTTTACTTTATTTCATAAGGTCAACTGTTTTTTTTTAAATATCCGAACATAATTTCGTTAAAAAAATCTCTTCAAGGATTGTGACCATCAGTGTTTCGCAATAACTAGTCAGCAATATTTTTACCTCCGCCGAAGGAGGTATTGTTTTCACTGGCGTTTGTTGGTTTGTCAGTAGGATAACTCAAAAAGTACTGAATGGATTCGAATGAAACTTTGTGGAGTTGTTGGAAATGCCAAAGGGAACAAGTTTTTGGCATCTCTAAGTGCTTTTTTAATATGCAAAATGAGCAAAATACTAAATGAAATGGGTCTCTATTCAGGGAGTAGGAAAGAACAAACGCTAAAAAAATATTCATTGACGTATTATTGTTCATATATCAGCTCAGGACTATGTTAACCCAGTGACGTAGCTTAAACTTCTTCCTCTTCCCGTCTCTGAGTGCTTTTTTAATATGCAAAATGAGCTAACAGAGAGGAAACAATGATTAGAGATAGAAAATCGGGCGTGTGAAAGGGAGAATGTTTGAATGGGAATGTTGTGGGATCGGCGGAGGTACACACTCTCTGAGTGTATATATGCCTCTAGTTAAATCTTGTATTCAATTCATTCAAATATTTAATGGGTACTTCAAAATATCATGTCAGGATTATATGCAAAACCCATTGAAACTTTTTAGTTAAAGCTGTCGTACCACATACGTGCCATATAATTTTTTTGTTTGTACAATTCTTTGATTATATTTATTTTCCCTCTTCTCTCCATTTTTGTTCAATTAATTACAAGTTTCTTTTTTTATTACTTTGCTGGAGGAGAAAATAAAACGTACTTCTGCTTTCATTTCAATTAAAGGCACTTACTATTGTTGTTGAAAAAAAGAAGATCTCTCTCTTTCTATAAGAATTGAATTCAATTTACATGTTAGTAAACAAGTATGGTAATATTACTTGCCACCACTCAAGATCAATTAACTAAAGCATTAAAAGGAACTGTCACTTCAGTTGAGGCACGCTATATTTGCTATATTGGTGCGGATGAAGCTATGTTCATAGCATTTTGTGAATAGCATGAATTGTCTAATCTATTGATGATTTGGAGTACCGAATCAACGATTGGTAGTGCTGAATATATGAGTATCTGCTAGTTCTCCATTATTGGGAAGGACAGCTACAAAAATAAATAAATATCTAATATTTTTTCTATCATGAAATAGAGAGTACGATGACATCATTGATGCCATATCACTTTCCCTATTTCACGACAAAGAATATGATTAAAAATACTAAACATACAACTCTATAGGGCCAAAATAAAACATAAAATAACATTAAAACTTTTGGATATTATAACAATATTTAATATAACATAGAATATATATACTAATAATATATATATATCGCAGTAGAGATAGAGATCCATTAGAGTCGTTGACTCTCCTAGTAGAGATCCCATCCTATCTTCTCCTAGGAGTAATTACGATCGTGATCTATATCAGAAGAATCAACGACTCTGCTCGAAGAGATCAGAGAGATGACGACTTAAATATGGAGATGGTGTGACGATGTAATTTTAATAATGTCCGATTTCTTCTCAGATGGTATCAAATTATTATTATATTGGTCGGTTATAAAGATACCATGTTACTAAACATTGCCTTGGGTTTTTCTTCCTTGAACATAAAAATCAAACCATTTCCAACAAAATATAAAATAGAAATCGCATTTTAATTAAATAGTTTGTAAACATCATAAAATATTATCTCCATATTTAAGTTGTCATCTCTCCTAGAAGAGATAAGAATCGTGGTTTCTACGAGGAGAGTCAACGACTCTACTGGATTTCCATCTCTACCGCGACATATATATATACAGGGTGATTCACTTAAATTGAGACTCACATATTACAAACTACAATCTTCGTATTAAATTTTACACAAATAATTTTTAAACAAAAATGATAGCACAATGTGTAATTTACAAAATGTATTTATTTAAATTTTCACATATCCTTCTTTGGCCTTCACTACAACTTTGAACCTCCTCACGGTGGAGGCAACACAGGCAGGAATCTCTTCCTCAGACAAAGAGGCCCAGGCCTGAATCAGCTTCTTCTTTAGAATCTCCACCGATGGCCAGGACTTGCTACACACCCTTGTCTCCAGAATGGACTATATTCCAAAGTCCATTGGGTTCAGATCTGGGGAGGAGGGAGGCCACAAGTCTTTGGACCAAAGTCTGCAAACATATCAGTGCAAAAGCTTTGAACCAATTTGCTGGTATGGGATGGAGCTCCATCTTGTTGGAACAGTAAAAGAGCCGTAGGATACTCTCTTTGTACCCATGGGACGACCTCCTCTGAAAGAAGATGCAGGTATACCGCCTAGTCGATCTTCACGCCCTCCTCGACATGGACGTCGGAACTAGTTTCTGAGAGGGGGGGCAGGATTTTTTTTGGGAGGGTCGGGGGAGAGACGCACACTTACAGTATCAATGATTAACGAACTATAATGCAGCATCTTAATTGTTAAGAAAATGAAACGAAATAAATGAATGAATAAATCAAACTTTTATTAAACACATAACACTAGGCTATAAAAACAGCATTCATAAAAAGAACAGTTTGTGCTTTATGAGCTTCTCCACCTCCGACAGCATGGAGCGGGTTTGGGGCTGCAAGGTGTGCAGGATGGACACAACATCCTGAATGGTGAAAACTTCTCGCCCCCTACACACGTCCCTCAGTATGTCCAGCTCAATGCTAAGCTGCTCTCGTGAGAAGGGGCTCAGTTCCGGGGAACCCACATCAACCCGTTTCCCTTGGGCCGCCTCAAAGACTGCCTGCTCTCTCCCTGCAGCTATGCGGAGTCCCTCCTGATCAAAACGCCGCTCCACCTCTGAGCGCACCACGTCCAGAGCCTCAAACATTTCCCTCTTCCACAGGCTTTGATATTCTGCAATATTAAATATAACATCAATTAAATAACAACCAACCAATAGTTTACACATGGGCTGCTTATTTAAGCTGGGTCAAACTTTTTTTTAAATTAATTAATTTCAAGTTCATTCATTAAGTTCAAATTCATGAATTTGGTTTGTTTTGAAAATGAAAAATACACAAACAACGGCTTGTGTATTATTAATTACAAGCTCATTTCTCAAATAGGCGTACTAGGATGTACAGTATCATTGAACTATTGTATTGTTTTTAATGTCATAATCTATGAATAGATACATAATATCTGTCTGTCTATGTGTGCGTATTTGTTGCATTACTTCAACATATACAATTACAGGCTGATGAGTTAAGCTATGTGTTATTTAAAAATACTGTTGGTATTAATATTATTTATTTATTTACCCTCAATGTTCCCCAACTCCCCTTCCTCCTCCTCCGCTGTATGGCGAAAACGCGCTGGGGTCTTGCTCGTGCGCGCTGGATGAGGAGGCTTTAAGTTGTAGCGCTCTGCGTACTACTTGGTCTTGTCCACAAGGTCAGCGAAGGTGTCATCCTGTCGCAGTGAGTTGAGTCGCTGGCAAAGAAGTTTCGCAGCTTCAACTGATCCAAGGGCTGTGACCTTGATGCCTTGCAGTGACTGAGCCACGGATTCACACGGAGTAAACATAGTAACGCAGGTAAACAAACCAAAGACTGTGCGCGTAGTGGTGCCCTTTTTGAGCAATCCTGCCACTTTGGCATGCGTCTCCCCTTGACAGTCCTGTCACACTCCAGGGTCCTGAATGTCTGCAGCATCTCTCAATAGCAGGCCAGCAACCGTGACAGTGCCACAACTCTGACGCACCACCGAGTTGGACACAGGCCAAGCAGGTTTATCACTTCTCCACATCCAAAAAGAGACTGGTGTAATGATTTTCTCTTTGCTGAATCATTAATAACATCAGTAACTTCTCGAACGAAGTTTAGTGTATCAGCAACAAGACACACTTCTTTTGCCACTTCTTGTAACACTAAATCCAAAGAGTGATTTGCGCAGTGAACAAACACGGAGTCAGGACATGTTTCCTATAATCTTGCCTGCACTTCCGTGAACCTCCCAGACATGTTGCTGGCTCCATCAAAACAGTAGCCTTTCAGCTTATATATTGGTAAATTGAGCCGAACAAGGACATCTTTTATGCACAAAAACAGCATCTCTGCTGTTGTGTCTGGGGGGTTGTAAAAGCCTAGAAAGAAATTATGAATATCCAGATTGTGATCAGCAAACTGTATATTGCATGAAAACTGTTGTTTGCCACTGAGGTCGGTGGTCCCATCAGCAGTTAAGCCAAAAAAAGGACTTTGGGATGCTTTAGCTCCGATTTTTCTCTGAATGTCATGCGCAAACAGCTCCAGAATTTCATTTTGGATGCTGCCAGACATCCAATTATCTCTTTTTTTCGGATGGGAGGGGGTGCGGCCGCACCCCCCGCACCCCTAGTTCCGACGTCTATGCTCCTCGACAAAGATAATTGGGGCCTTCTTCCCGTCCGACGTCACTCCCGCCCAGACCATGACTGAGGGTGGCTTTTGCCTTCTGAAGAGAGTCCTCAGCTGCACGGGGATGTCTTCCTTTTTTCTAGATAAAACCCGGTCATTCAGACTGTTGTGGGTGGCCTGGACCGTGAAAATCTTTGTCTGAGGAAGAGATTCCTGCCTGTGTTGCCTCCACCGTGAGGAGGTTCAAAGCTGTAGTGAAGTCCAAAGGAGGATATGTGGAAATTATTGAAATACATTTTGTAAATTACACATTGTGCTATCATTTTTGTTTTAAAAATATTTGTGTAAAATTTAATACAAAGATTGTAGTTTGTAATATGTGAATCTCAATTTAAGTGAATCACCCTGTATATCACGCGTGCTTTCCCACTTTCATACTCGAAAATATATACGAAGCAACGAATGTCAGAATATATTTTTATAAGTTCACTAATTCCTAAGTATGTTAATACTATAAAAGTAGTAGAATGAACATTTATTTATTTATTCGGAAATGAAACATGGAAAATATTAATGTGAAAAATCTTGTATATTCAAATTGGTGAAGAAGAGAAAAAAATGACATACGTAAAAACGGTCAAAATATTTAATGGACTAGTATTTGAGTGGAATACATCTATATATATTGCAAAAAATATTTTTCATTTAGATTAAGAAATTTAAAAATTCTAAAATAAACCGTTTGTTCATATGTAATTTTTCCCCTTTCTACCAATACCATTTTTTCCAAGACTGTTGATTCTTTATTTGTATACTTTATGCAAAATTTCTAAAGTCCATATGTTATTCGTATGAATTTACTTGTTTTTACAGTTCCTTTTGGCCGTGTTCTTTTACAGTAATGAAAAATGATTATACTTATTTCTATTACTTCTTTTGTAATAGTAAGACATCCAATGCAAGAAGGAAGAAAGAGACAATTTGTACCAATATTTTCTTTTCATTGATATAGTTTTCATTTTGAAATATGGAGGGAATGAACTTCATAAAAGCAAAATATGAATCAAGACTGAAAAAGGAGACTGAATTATTTTTTGTTATTTGAATCGACCTATTTGGATATATATATATATATATATACTTGATGGCGTTAGCGAATAATTGTCGTTCGTCGTTCGTTTGTCGTTAGTCATTCTGAAATTGACGACGTTTTTTTAAGAAATGAATTTTTTTCGTCATTCTAAAAAATAAGTCGTTCGAGCGATTACGACAAATGAACGACAAATCAACAAGTCTTATATATACAAACAAATCAAACAATAAACATACCTTGAGTAAACATCACAACGATACAAAAGTAATCTATGCCACTACAAAGACGTAATTTCTTCTTAAATATTCGAGTAAAAAAATAAAAATAATAAACTTATATGAAAACTGAAATTATATATTTTCCTATATAGTAAAAGGCGGGTTGTTTAGAATTAAGTAATGGATGATTGAAGCAGTTTCCATGGCAATCGCATAACATGGAAAATGCATGTCTTTGCGACTAATATACATTTTTTAATTGTTATATTAATATATTGCTTTCTATATATTTTAAGCCAGCAGTTGTTCTATATTCAATCTTACGAGATTAAAAAGCTTATTTGCTTAAGTCTCAACAGCCTTCCCCTAGTTCTCTTAAATATATTTAATCTCTCTACGACTAATCAAAATATCTGCTTATTTATAAAAAAATTTGTCTTTTCCCTAATTTATTTTCTGTGGAAATTCCCTAATCTATTTTCTGTCTTCCTCACTTTTGTGCATAAAGATTAAAAAATGATAAACAACTTTTAAATTGATTTTGACAATGTGAGTAGAAAAATGCATTTTCGCTGTTGTCGAGGGTTCTGTGATTAAAACCCCAATTTTAATAATAAATCGATTGAGAAAATCCCTTTTCATCTTTTCTAAAAGCAACATAATATGCATTAAATCAAAATATTAATATATTCAGATCCATTAGGCTTAGATTATATTTTACTTTCATACTTTTACTATGATTCATTCATCACAAAACAACTATTATATATATATATATATATTCTTACTGCGCAAATGTAAAGTCATGATTAACTGATTCCATATTTCTAATGTACATAAATTATCATATGAACATCTCTTACAATAACAATATTCCTTAAGGAGCTCAAGTCTCATACTTTATTTAAGTTTAAGCCTAGGCTCTCTCTTACTCCTCCTTATTATTCTGATATGTTAATTGAAGAAGAAGAGTTTGTGAGTAACTCCGTTTTGAACATTTCTCCATAATGGGTTTTATTATAATACAATCCTCATTTATTTTTTCCTAGATGGATGGAAAGGCTTTCTTATATATGATCCACTTCGTAATGGTGGGCATCTTTTAAAAATACGTAATAAACATAAGCAAATGGTTTACCCCATACTTCTTCTACGATTTTGAAGTTTCTTTGTTCGTTTAACTACCAGCTAGAACACACTTCAACGACACTCCATTCGGGTTTGACCAGTTATAAATCCGTCTAGGAGCTTTTATCTATAATTATTTAAAATATGAATATACAAAATTGGTGAGTTTTTTCCTAATCTTATTAATAAAATCAAAACTACAAATGTTTCATCTAATCAATATATTCAATTTCAAAGTGTTTCCCATCGACTGCAACGCACCTCAATCAGCACTGCGCCCTATCCTTAAAACACTTTTATATTCGATTTAAGGAATCTTTTATTTTTTCATTATTTTCTCTCGGCTGGTAAAACGCGTTCCTGGGAGCGGTTTCTACAGGGAAAAGTCATAAGGAACCAAACCATGTGAATCTGGTTGTTGTTGTTGTGGTTGGATGGTTGAAACAATTGTACATTCTACAAATATAATCCTCCATGGACATATTTCTTTTATCCATTTTTCGACTGTTATTGTCGTCTATTTGTCCTCAGACATGAAATTTCAGTCACCATTGAAGTGTTGCTCATTTCATAATATTAATTAATTGTATTATCATCGCTCCTTTTCTACCAACCAATCACTTTCTAGATAAAAGGTTCATGGTCAGGCCCGGCAGCAGGCCCAGGCTTTGGGGGGGCCCTACAGTTGTTATTGGGGGCACAGTTGGCACATTCATAAAAAATCGGGCCCACGTCACTCAGTGGGTGGGCGGCCTGCCCCCTCAGGCCCACCCATCCCACCAAGCCTGTCCATGGTGTTTTCTTAAGCAGGGAATATTAAAACCTGGAAGTGGAACTCCCTCCTTTTTATGTGTTTAACTACCTTTGTAAAAAAGGGAAAAGAGTAAAAAAGGGAAAAAGAGAGTTCTTCCTATAAGGATCTTTAAGTTTCATCTCATGGGTAAGAATAACAAATAGGGATATATTTTTTAACGTGATTGGTCGAACTAAAATGAGTTAGAATGGTAAAAAAGTAGACTTTGCGGTAAAGCATCACTTCCCTTGCGGCTGTTGAGGCGTGAACATAAATTAAGAGAAAGAGAATATCAATCTTTGAAACACGATTTATCTCTTCTCATGTGCCTCCTCAATATATTTGCGAATCCTTTTAATGAATCTCTCCAATATCAACTTTTTCATATTAGATGAATAAAGCAACTGCTCCATTGGAACTTCTCAGGTCTTTAAAGTCCTGCGGATCTCATTGGAAGAGAATGGCCAAATCCTGGGGCTCAAGCTTGCACAGAGTCCTTCCTCTGCTACGAGCGAATGAGCCTCTAAACTTTAATGGGACTTTGGGAAGTTCTTCGGAGTTCTTTCAAGAGGGTTGCCTCACATCTGTTGGGGAATTCCTTCAGAGAAAATGCATATTAAAAATTATATCCTTAGTATGCGATTACAAAAACGTCGCTCGCTTACCTCCGTGGGATATATATCAATCGGACCACCCACTCCCTTCTATATCGCTCTTACGGCATTGGATAACCAAACTATTCGAAGGTCTTTGGTAGGCTCTGAACGTCCTTTTCCTAGCATAAAGAGACGATTGCGGCTTCTACAGAATGAGAAAAATATCCCCCGGTGCCCGAATATTATTATGCGAAACCCTTTAACAGACTCTCACCAAAAATGGTTCCGATACCGTCTCGCCACGTCCTCTTTATTCCTGAATAAATCCCATGTGGACCCAAAGAAGCGAGGATGCCACTGGTGTGGGGAGGTCGAGGAGACTTCCTTCCACTTCTTTTACATTTGCCACAGAATGATCCCAGTCATAAAAGCTGTGGAAGATATTATTCTAGAAGAATTTGGAGTATCATTAACCCCCACAGACTGGCTGGTGTCCACATCACCTACATACGAGGAGGCTTACGAGATCGAACATCTTATATCCACGGTGCAGAGGGCTCTCTACGCCTCAAGAACGTGCGGAGGTGGGCTTCCTGTGGGTCTCCAAGATCTCGTCAGAAGAAGCCTGGAAATTCTACGCTCCATCCCCAGGGATGTTTTCAAAACAAACGGGTCCTCTCCCCTTCAAGTGCAAGTGGACTGAATCAAATGACGCATTGGATCTCTCATCTCAGCGAGTCAACTGGTTTTCTAAATCACTATTTTATCTCAAGATATCTCATAAAGAAGGATGATAGGTTGGGAGTTCTTTTATTTTTCTTCCGACAAGATATAAATGCATGTGTTTTTTTTAAATGTTATATTTTTTTAACGTAGCTTTATCAAACTTTTCATTTATTTATTCATCCTTTATACGTGCATTTTATTCTGTTCGAGATATCTTTTAGATCATAAATAAATATTTTAAATAAAAAAATAAAGCAACTGCTCATATTGGAGAAGGAAACTGAAGATATATGGAACATCTCTCTGACTATAAGAAGTTTATTATTAGAAGAGTAACCAATGATAAAATATATGTATGTTGGTTTGTTTGCAAGAACTTCCTTTTTGGTATCCTTACTCATGGTAAAAAAGAGCGAGCGAGGGAGTGTCCTGTCAACACTTTGTTGGTTGGTTTGTGGAAGGAGAATATGTCTGCACTTTATTTTTGTGGAACCAACAACCTGTTTGACTTTTTCAGGTAGGATTCAAAGTAACATGGTTAAAGGGGTTGTCATAGGGTATAGATGAGGATAGTTTATTCGCTATTGAATCAGGTAAAATCAATGACTTTTTCAAAGAAAAAACATCTTGATACACTTTAAAAATAAAGAGAAGAGAAACAATGGGAGGGTTGGAGCCATCATGAAGATAATCTGGTCATAAAGGTAGTATAAATACTAATGAGTGTTGGATAAAAGAGCAACCTATTTCTTTGTTTGGATTGATTGGATAATTGATTAACTTAATATTATAATTTAAGTCATATCACATATGGAAGATTTATTGATGAATACTAATCTATTTTGGTTGTATATAAAATCTCAAAGAAAAAGGCGAGTTTTCTGTACAACGAACAAAACAAAGTATACTTTTTACATATATTAAAAGATATATTGATTCCCCAGGAGATGAAGTCCCATGGTTCCTGCCATCAACGAATTAAAGAATCTTACATCAACAGCGCTCCAACATTAAAATGTTTTTACTGCAAATCGTCATAAAAATAAGTAAACAGACATTCGAATTCACTATTATTTGTTTGTACCTAATTGGTTCGATAGAATTGTATCCGACTGGATTTATATCCAAAAGCATTTTAGCATTAACATTAGTCACTCGAATCTAGGATCTCATCTATGAAGTATATCATAAATGCCTTCCCTTCTCGGGAGTATTCGAACCTGCGCCCTCAACATTGTGAGGTACAACATGCCTTAATGCACACGGCTATCGTACTCCCTTTCACTTCATAATATTTTTATATTATTTTATTCGTTGATTATTAGGTACACTGTCCTTATGTACATGTTATTTTTGTATTCCTATGAGTTTTATTTTTTTCCATAAGCAATAATTTTAACTACAGTGCTTATATTTATATATATATGATATACTATATATATATATATATATATATATCTAATATATAGATATATAATATGTACGCATTGATTGTCTCAAATAAATTTAAAAAAGTTACTTTTCATATTATTAAAAAGTTACTTTTAACAATATATTCGACAATTCTTTAAAATCAAGATGAGGGGGAAATTATTACATATATATATATATTATAGCTTATATAATAACAGTTGTCTTTTATTGCCCACACTAAGATCTGAAAGGGAAAGTGGACCCTTCTTGAACACTTTTTATGAGTTCAAATAAAATAGAAATGACAAAATGGGTCCCACTTAGTAGATATGTAACCAAAGGGATTAAAGGACTAACACCTCCGGATTATCTTGTCTAACCTGATCTGTATTTGTAAGAGGTATTTCTTTTTATACCTCTTTTTATAAATATAAATATTTTTCACAAGTTTTTATTAATATAAAACGGAAAATGGAGGTACATATAGGAGCAAGAGTAAAGGACGTTGTTATATCAAACTAAGAAGTTGGTGTTTACTCATTACTTATATTTGAAATGGTATAATTGATGAAGCATTACACTCATCCTTCCTGCCAACTAGAGCCACTATGTTGAATTCCTACAAACCATTTCTACTGCAGTTATAACTAAGAGAAGTTTTCCTTGTAGGTCCTCATCAATTAATAGAATATTTAATGTTTGCCACAATTAATTCCTCCCTTTGCGCCCATTTACAGTCATCAAATATGAAACATATTGGGTAGGAAAGCCAGTGAGGATATTTTTTTAGGAAATAGATGCCTACGTTTTCCATATGAGACCATTATGCTGTATATAACTAAGGACAAGAAAATGAGACCGTGATTGGTGGAATGGGAAAAAAGCGCGAATAATTTAATAACAGTCGGCTTTTTAAATAAGACTTCTCTTGCAGTTGCTTAGGTGTGAACATCAGCTCATAAAAAAGAATGCCATCCCTTAAAACACTAATTGTCTTTTCTAATCTGCCTTATTCAATGTCATTGTCAAAAATCCTGGACTCCATTATTATAAATCAACAAGGCAGCTCTTTACCCTCAAGATGAATATGTACATTGTTTCATCGTATCTGTCGGAAAAGGATCATGTGCTCTGACCTTAAGAGGAAAATAAAGAAAAAGAGCGTCCAACATAAAAAATGATATTTAGATATTATTTTTTTGAGCATGACCACAGAGATATCTTTAGGTATGGCTTCTCCAAGATCACTATGCGAGAAGTTAAATAGAGAGCCAGCATAATTGTAAGATGGAGATACCATCTTATTATTCAATTTTCCTATTTATATATTGTTCTTACAAGGGAAATCGAAGCAATGTTAAACTTTGAAATGGAGTAGGAATTTGTCTGTTTTTTTTTGTCCTCTTGGTTCTCTGGATTTGTAGAATCCTGTGTGGATATGAATAAATAATATAATTCAAAAATGCTCATCAAATCTGATTTTGACCTTCCCTTTCGGGATTCGAATCCGCGTTTATTATTATTATCATCAAATTAGATATACAAAAATTAGCTATTTGATTTGATGGAATTGAATTCGACTGGATATAAATAAGCATTATAGCATGTAAATTTACTCTATCGAACATCAATGAGGTTGCCCAAAATTGACCGTTCCCTCGGGAGGTGGACTTGTTTTTTTCCTAATTATTAATCCAATTATAATTCGTGTATTGTGCATGATGTTTATATTCTATATCCGACAGCATGATAGCATTCAGTAGAAATAAAGAAAACAATGTAGGAAGTTGAGCATAATTAATCTGACATAGAAGGAAAAATGAAAGAAATTTGTATTTGCAACCAGGTTCAGCAAACAGTTTTTTTAGTTTTTAAGTACAAATGACTAATGTAAATATTTTCATTGCAAAATCCTCATTTCATTATATTAATGTATATAATTGTCATTTGACAACATTTTTTTGCCTATCTGGTTCGATAGAATTGCATTCGACTGATATAAATAAATCATTACTTAAATTTTTAAAATTAGTTTATGACACTTAAAATCTTATCAATGAGGTTGAACAAAACCGGGAGTCGAACCTGCGCCT
>CP045896.1:5733616-5757688 GCA_013387185.1 Caligus rogercresseyi
AGAAATTGAATCAAGGATTTTGGAAGTCGATAGTCATCATTGCAATATTGTCACTACGCTGATTTGCTTCAGATAAGTATCCATAATTTTACGGAGTGACTTCTTCATATGCCTTCCTTGTATGAAACCCTTTTGGCTTTATGTAAAATTGACGGTAAAATATTCTTTAAACGTTTGGCTAAAATTCCACTGTAAATTTTTAAGAGACATTTATCATTGTTAATGGTCTGAGATTTGTATGTAGCGTGGGTCTTTGCCGTTCTTAGGAATCAGTGTAAGACTTCCTTGATTAATATGATCGTCAAGCATCCATTTTGAATTGATTCTATATGTGGATTGTAAAATGGGAGATACAAGAGCACATAAAACTTTTGATAAAATTCCATCGGAAATCCATCCGGCCCTGGAGATTTTTTTTTTACTGTAAGATAAAATATACTTCTCGATTTCTTCCAAGCTGATATATTGATCTAGAGCATTTTTAGATAAACCGGTCATTGAGGTAATTAAGGTTTTGTTCTGTTGTTTTCGTCACTGTTTTTAAAACTCGGATTAAAAAAGTCTGTGGGCAATACACTTTCCTATAGGGTAATCTCCCTCAGACTGACAATTTCGACAGTTGAATAATCTTTTGTAATAACTTGTTATTTTTAGCCGTATTTTTTGGTTGTCAGTTACCTCCCATTATTTCATCTATGAGAATGTTGATGTTTTTCCTTTCCATAATGTTTGTAATGAAAAAGCATCCAGCCAAAATGAAATGATCAGATTTTCGTTTGTATGACATATTTGTCAGCATTAATTTTTAATATAGAAGCCTTCGGAAATTTAATAAGCTTTTCTTGTCCTCTTTTAGATATGTGTCACTTAACGATTTGGTTTGTCAAAAACTAACACTAATGTAAAAAATTGGAACAACTTCTAACTTTCTCACGATCCTCAGATATAAGTCCTTTGAGAATAGAAGTGTGATTACATATAATTTCTAATGATGTTCGAAAAAATCTGAGCTATTCTGATTTTCCTAATCATTTAATTACGAATCAAATATTCGATAAAATATATTTTTTTCTTTAAACTTTTAAAAACTTATTTTTTTATTTACTACCTGTTTTAACCATATTGAGGACATTAGTTTTTTTTAGATATGTTCCGTTATATAATAGCTTGTGTGACTTTAGATTAGAGATCTAATTTTAAACTAAAATGTTTATTTATATATTGTTATGTATTGCCATTATATTGTTTAAGTTTCTAATTTTTTTAATAGTAACTATTTCTGTTCATGGACAAATATTGTTTTTGTAAATAACTTGTCGTATATTTGTAGGAGCCGAAGATCCAAACAGTGTTTAGTATTCACAAAAAACTGTATGCTACCACTCGAATCGTCACAAGGCTCTGACTTTTGGATGAGAGAAAGACAAACAGCAAAAGGCTTTTCGTATTTTTATTACAAAACACATAAAAAATCCCTTATTTTCTTCTGACTGGTTGTTGTTTTCCCTCATAATTTTTTAATATTATCCCATTATCCAACGGTTACGCCGTGAGTACTTGATGGGCATGAAAATTAATGTTTTTCTTTGTTTTGTTTCCAACATGATAAAATAAATAGTATAGGCTGTAGACATATGTTTCAGGAAAATAATATATATTTTAGCCTATAAACTGTATCCAATACCTTATGGAACACCTCATTATTTTAAAAGTATGAAGTAAATAAGTAAAATAAGTGATGAAAAACTGAACTCAGATGTGTATCAATTAAAAGTCGGAGGAAGGAACTTGAACTGAAAACCATATAATATATAAGGATATGCGTAAAGCCTTCCATCAATGTGTCATTTGTAGGTCTACAATCAAATGCAAAACGTAATAAAACTTTCATCTATTTGAATTAGCGTTTAAGTAAACAAATAGTCTCCCTTATGTAGCATATATAACCCTAACATTATTATGATTTACTTTAGAAAAATATTATAATACAAACATATATATCAACTAAATAATGTATTTATAAATCCCATAAAATCTATATGTATTATATAATACTATCATTTTAAAAATCATTTGGAATTGAAAAAGTTTTGAAACAATAGAGACGCAATTTTTTTTAGTGGAAATTCTACTTAATAAATAAAAGATGTTGTTGATCTATAGTTTGTTATTGGTCCCTTTTTATTGTTCCCAAGACATAAGAACTCATTGTGATGGAAAGGATTGCGTACGATAAAAGGAGTATGTATATTATGTATGAATATTCGTCGAATTGTGTTAGGGGAGGAGGATAATAAAGGATACTCAAGCAGGAAATAATGGCTAATTTTTTTCATGTCAGGGACCACGGAAGGGTTATTGACCAGACTTCTTAGTATGCAGCATAGGGCCCTTGGACTCGTCAGATTAAAAAAAAAAGAAATTGCATTCTTCTCTTCAATATATTGAAAGACAGACTGTGACTTCCTATATTTTTTTGCGATGACGTCATTGGACAGCAATCAAATGTAATAATTTATGGTGCCCTAGAGAATAAAAACCGGAATTTGGGGTCCTGTCATGATCCACCCTGTCTAGAATGAAGGCAGAAGAACTCATAGGGAAAACAAGGGATTCATAAAGTTATGAATACTAAATAACATATTTCGTTCAAATAGGGAAACCCCCAAGGTCTATTGAAAAACAAGGTACGTTCATATTGTCAATAGAGCTGACCTTTCGATTGTAGGTCATTTTAATGACGTCACACAGGAAAGTGTAACAATAAACCTGTTTCTATTGCTATTCTTCCAGCTTACATCATCAAAATAATGGCTACAATATATTTTTTGAAAATGTTACGTTTCACTATCTGCGATGACGTCATCCTTCGTCTGATTTATGACGACATAATTTATGACGTCATTCGTCATGATTCATGACGCAAACATGGACGTCATAGAAAAACATGAAATGTACGTATATAATGTTTGACATACCCACGGTAAAAACAAGAGCTGTCATATGAAGATAACATTTATAATGACATATTTGAAAATATGTAAAATAACTTACCTGTTTTAAAAGAAGGTATTGTCTCTTTAATAAGGTCATTAAGACATTGCTATCGAATAATATGGGAGAGCTCGACTCTCAATGTAAAATGCGCAGGTTCGACTCCCGATAGTGGAAGGTCACCTTAAAGTTGACCAAATCAATATTATGGGTTTGATGGAACCATTTATATGGATGCAATTCCATCTACTCAAACAAATCAATTCCAAGCTGTTGGGGTCAGAGTCAGCCATCATACCATATCTGAGATAGAGAGGTTTTTCAATATCAGATGCCGAGTTTACAACAGCCTTGGAGGTCCTAAATGAATGTCATTCAAAGCCAGCTTCAAATTAAGATGTTTGTCAAAATATTTATTTAAGTCTAGTACTAAAAAATAAATACTTTCAAGACTAATTCGCAATCTTTCTTTGAAAATCGGAATCGAAATAATGATAGTGCCTCTCCATATTTTATCTCAATTTGATTGATAACATTTCTTTCAACTTCCTTCCATACGAACTACTCCGTGATTAAGTGAGTTTTTCATATGTAAATAGAGACTGCCAAAATTCACCTTATTCACATTATTGTAAGTACCTATCTTGTGCCTTTCACTGAGAAAAAACTTTCAGCTTGAATCATAGACATACATATCCTAGGAAAAGTTTATTTTTTACATATAGAAATATGAAAGCTCCGCTGTGCTTTGCCAAATCTAATCATATTTTTTCAACATATATCATTCATGTCAACAAATACACTATTTCACAGGAAAAAAACACTTTTGGCGGCAATCCGAACCCTATTTTTTCTTTATTTAGGTGCTCCTGAAAAGTACAGATTAATTTTCATTACTGGCATTACAGTTACTGTTATTATTTTATTATTCTAAATTAAGTCGTATTGTTATACATAAATAATATATGTATGTATATATATATAATATCATAAATACCTGAGTAATTCCCTGAAAGATAGGGTCCCTTCTCTACCACCCTTAGGGACGGAATGATCTGCTTCGTACATTCATAATCTTGAAACACCCGTGTAAAGAATGCAATAGAATAATTGAAATTCGAAAATTAAACGACTTCCAATATTATTATGTTAATTGTCAAACATAACTTTTTCCATTAATATATATATATTTGTATATATATATATATGTATATATATTTGAGGCAATTTAGAAATGACTTAGAATAATAATCATTACCATTATTTTGCACGGCTTCTGTTACGCTTTGCAGGGAGCAATACATATTCGTATACACCGCTTCCCATTTTAGCTGCTAATATTGGCAGTAATCAATTTTCATAATTGTTGTTGTTTGTTTCTGACGACCATTAATTCATTTTGTGTTTCCTTTTGTGACAACCATGCAGTAGTATATGATAGTCTGTTTGAATTCAAATGGAGAGCTAAAGGACGTGTTGTGTTTTTGATTCTGATAAGACCTTTTATTATTTCAATATGGTATTCGTATTGTTTCATGCTTAAAATATTTTCCTACTCTGATTTTTTGTTATACTTTGTTTTCTTAATAACAATCTAAATTAAAAAAATAATATAATCATTTACCTGACGGTAACTCCCCATAACACAACGTCCCTTCCATGGGCAGTTAAAAACAGAGAGAGCTTATTCCCTACAATAAGGAGAAATCTTATTATAATCGATCAGCTGTCGATGAAGGTTCACAACAAACAATCATGCTACTACATATATGAAAGGTTCTGTTATTGTGTTTCGGGATTGATTCCGATTTATTTATCCCATATGTTGTGGATATGGTTTTATTTTTGAATCCTTCCTCGATAGCAGACAAATTAACGTATCTTATTACTAAGCTCTTATTTTTTAATATATTTCTGTAATATTTTTATTATTTTTTATTATTCTGCTTTATTTTCCCCCATTTAACAATACCCCTTTTTCACTTCTCCCTGAAGGCATGTGGCCTTCAATCAATAATGATGACATAAATATGATCATTGGAGGCTAGTTTCCTATTTATTGAAGATATTTCATGCATTTTAATAAGTTGTATTTTTGACGTTTAGAGTAATATTTAAACGCAAAGAGGACCGTCTGATTATTACTTTGGTCACACCATAATGAAGATGAATCCGATAGTCGAGGAGTCCAAAGTCAGGAAGACCCAAGGACGCTTGTAAATCTATTATTTCGTCTGTAAATTTGATCCATAAAGATCTTAGCTCGTAAGTAAGTTATCCAAATGATACTGGATTGAGTTCTGATGGTGTGGGGTATATCAAGGAATTAAACAGATAATAGTTTTGATTTTTTGTTTCTTTCAACTTTCTATCAGAGTGATATAATCCGATGGATCGGGAAAAAGTTAAGAATAAACGCTAAGCGTTCATGACTTATAAATTCATGAATCCGATGGGTAAGGTTTGGCGACGAACTACTTTATAAATGTTTATACACAAATACAAAGGACTTAGGAGAGGGGATGTTGATGATCCGGTGACTATAAGTCTCAAGAAGTATCTATAAGTTTGACCACACAGATGGAATGTTCAGAATATAGTAATATATGACACAACCGTAAATCATAAAAAACTTTATTTATGAAAGTTCATTAAAAAACTTATGTTTTATAACATTTTTCACACGAGTTACAATAGAAAATGACAAACAACATACACACAGATATTTCATCTGCTCAAGAGATATTATTTTTTAAGACGATATAGTTTTTTTTTAATAAATGTGTCATTTTTGTATATCATATATGAAATATAAATTTATAAATACCAGAAACACTATTTTTGTATTAAATATTACTTCTAATAAATAATGGTTATGGGATTAATTTTTTCTATACTGATCCCCAAATTATTTTTTAGTTCTTCATAAGCCACCAAAAATGTTACTTTCATATGATGTACTATTTGTATAATTTTTTTTACCACATTTGTAATGCATTTACGTGTGAAATGCATCCTTATTGAAAGAAACTTTCTTTCAGTATTGTTTGACATTCCAAATATTTGTAAACATGTGGTAACATTTGTTGTAAACTAATAACTAATGTGCTGGAAAATGGCAATATACATTAAAAACTAATATACTCACACAGATACTCTAAAATATCTTAGAAACTCATAACTATTGGAAAAAACAAGTTTATTACTTTCATTAGGATAAACTTAAAACAGATACTCAAGAAAAGGGTTTAATTTAATCAAAGTAAGTGACTGTCATGTATGTTTAAAATAAAAGATGATAGGATTGGAGTGATAATATGTATTGTTTTCTTGGTTAGCGTACAAAAATAAATAAACACTATTTTTGCACACCACCTTTAAACATTGAGATTTATTATATGTGCAAATAATGAGGACACTGAATAAAAGTATATAGATATTTCCTCCAAACTTATATTGGAAAAATAAAAGTAGATAATACTTAAAAAATATTTTTCATTTCTACATGATCAATTTTTTATTATTGAGTCTAAAGACATTTTACATCACATATTTACATATATGTATAAAAATGTATATATAAAAAGTAAAAGAAGATGAATTACGTACCATAGTACATCATAAAAAAATTAGTTTAAATTATTCCTCGCCTGATAAGCCTTTTAAGTTTTAGCACATATTAAAAATCAATAACAACGGGTGCAGAACATCTAAAAGAAAAGCAAATGAGGGCTATCATGACATTAAAAAGTATACAAATAAAAAAGTTTTATCAAAAGTCATTTTTGTTTAAAAGTTTTCATACGATCTTATAATTTTTTTAAACATTGATAAATATTCGCGGCTTTAAGTTTTCTGACGAGGTTTGGCAATTTGTCACTCCAAATAGTATCGTGGCTTTCGTAGTATTTGTTTCCCAGTTTTCCACTCCCCTAGCATTTAGGGAGACCAGTTTTTAAAGTGTGGTAACATGTTGACAGTCGGCAAATGCGTGGACTGTCGAATTAAAAAGTCTCTCCCACAGTTAGCACATGGGCTGTCAAAGAAGATTAAGCTGGCGACATTTGTTGTTGTGCAGTGAATTTATTGTCATAGTGAATGTGAACTAACGATTCTTGAATATTTTTTCCATTGTTCAGGTAAGTCCAAAAGATTTATGTAATATTTACATAACTTCTAAGGAAAGGGGTCCACTAGTATTTTGGAAGAATGTTTTTTTCGTAGCGTTTTGGTGAATTATGTCCATGTTGTATGTATTAGACTCATATTGGGTGTCTCATTCCAAACAATACGATGAGCAGCCCCCCATGATTTCAAGAGTGTTTCTATAGTGTCATTAGAAAAAATAGTTCCCATCATACAAAGTGCATAAAAGTGATCTCCACTCCATATCTGTCTTACGAGTTAAATCAATGAATACTTTTTGATATATTTTTGGAACAATGGCCGATAGCAATGTGTTTCCACCTCCAATGCATTTTTGGTCTTCAGAGACTTGTAAGGTATCTTTGATGAAAAAGAGTCCTTAGCCATGAACTTTCTTCATTAATAGTCTTTTTGGCCAAGAGCGGCAATACACTTGTAACTGGTCCACACTCGACGTACCTGCAATAGAGCTTTTCCTTCTCAATTGGGACTGGCAGCCCCTTTTTGACTCATCCAACGTAAATGACATCAATCTTCACATAAAAACAGCCATCACAGCTGCCTTGGATGTTGCTGCTCCTCTTCGAAGATACACCACTCCAAACGCAAATGTTAGGCTTCAACCGTATACTCGAGCAGTCATGCGAGAACGGGACAAGGCGAAGAGTCTAGGGAAAAAGTGCTACAAGGCCCTAAGGAACAAAGCACTGAGTTTAGTTAGACGTGACCATGTTTCTTTTAATCTATCTCGAATCAAAAAGGGTGGGCAGACAGCAGCATCGAAAATCGCAAATGAAGCCATGGGCAAAGGAAACGTCGGCGTTCTGCCTTTTCTAGAAGGCTGTAGAACCGACACAGACTCTGCTAACATGTGCAATCAGTTATACATCGATAAAGTTGGCCGACTCCGTTGCGATCTATGTCCTGATTCCCAAAATGCAAGCTCTAATCCCGATTCGGACGGCGAATTTGGATTTCACAATGTAGGCACTGCTGCTGTGAAGAGGGCACTAAAATCCCTCGCCCCTAAGCACTCTGCCGGCATTGACAAATTCCTATCGTCGTATATCAGTCAGCCTGGACAGTATTATCCCTTCCAATCGTTCACCTCATTAACACAATCATCACTTCTCAGATATGGCCAGACGAGTGGAGAACGGCAATTATAATCCCAGTACTGAAAAAGGGCAAGCCGCGTAAAGAACCCTCTAGCTATAGACCTGTCTCACTCCTTTGTGCCATCTCAAAATTGACCGAGGGGTACTTTATAATCAACTCGTGACCTACGTCGAAGCTTCTTGTAAACTCCCACAGGAACAACACGGCTTCAGAACTGGACGCAGTGTCGACACTGCCCTTGCAACTCTACTGTCCAACGCTGCTAAGGCTTGTGATCGTAAATTAAAGGTATGCATTGCTGCCTTCGATTTTTCTGCGGCCTTTGACCTTTTGGAAGCAGATATACTTCTGGCCAAGCTCCAATGGATGGCGGGGCCCACCAAAAAGCTGATGCTCAGCTACTTAACAGGAGGGCGACAGCAGGTGAATTGGAACGGCCAACGGTCCAATTTCCTGAACATAAAGTACGGCGTCAGACAGGGTTCTGTGCTTGGCCCCCTACTTTTCATTCTTCTCACGGCTGACCTACCTGATTACCTGAGAGTAGCTGTCAATCCAGAAGCTCAGCTTGAGGTACTTCTATATGCCGACGATACTTCTATTGTCATCTCGGCTCCATCCTGGGAACAGGTCGACTTCGCTATGGGCTCGGCATCGAAGGCCTTGGAGGCGTACTCTAATATCAATGGACTCCACCAAACGTTGGGAAAACCCAAACGTTACGTCTGGGTGCTCCAGACACTCCTTCGACCGCTACACTCGACCTTCTGGGGGCAACTGTTAGCAGGAACCTGACATTTGGACCCCACCACGAAAAAATTATTCAGAATGTCAGGAAACGAATCGGAGTCATCCGCCGGCTCTGCACTACGGTATCGCGAGGGCCACTGCTGACCGAGATAGCTAGAGCCATAGTTATCGGGAAACTTCAGACGTCTGCTTGGGTGACTAGAAGTGCAAACTTCTCTTCTGCTGCTGAACCCCCTCACACCCCTACAATGGCAAAGACTAGCTCAGATGCGCAACTTGCCATCAACGATCTCGCACGTATCTTACCGGGAGTTCAAAGAGCAGATCGGTTGCGTGTGGTTGACCTTCTCGACAGGTCACATCTTCCATCTGTAAATGAGATCTTAGTGAAGCAGGCTGCCATATCCGCTTGGAAGGCTATGAATGTGGACAGTTGTCCCTTGGAGAGGATTCTTGAGGGCTTCGATGAGCGCACCCGTAGTGCTACAATATGCCTCAAGAAACTCGTTTCTACCAACTGTGTCGCTGCTGTTAACCTTTCAAAGGCCATTAAGAGAGGCATGCACCTTATCAAGTGCTCGGAGGGTAGCAAAGACAATGGCAGAGTTGTCTAGATCCTTATAGCTCCTTAAGTTTAATATATTTATGAAAATTGAAAAATATTTACTTTTATATATTTTTTTTTGTTATTTTCTTTAATTAATATTTTATATTATTATAATTGTATAATTATTGTTTGTATATAAAGATACATGTTTTTTATATTAGTAGCCATGAAAGCTAGGGCTATAGTAGCTCTGTAATAATCATACAACAACAACACTGGCTTTGTATAAAACTAGAGGAACACAATTCATTTTGTAAAAGTCAACGCACCAAAGTAAGTTGAGACTTCTCCATTATTTCATTTTTAAATAAACTTTTAAATTTAATGATGCCCAGTTCGCTTCCGTTTCACCATTCCTCTCCCACTCAAGCCCAAAACTCCAATGATGTTCACCGTGGGGCAACCATTAATTGTAGTCGAAACATCTGGAAACCACTTACCAATCGGGAGAATAGCACTTTTGTTTTTGTTCATTTTTAATCTAGATATATTTGAATAACTGTCAAAAGCGTTTAGAAGAGCTTCAATCCTTCTGATAAGTTGACGACCGGAGTTGCTTCTACATAAAGAGAGATATCATCGACGTATACATCCAATAGATGACGTGTGGCTCCAAAAGAAATCCCAAAACCTCCGTATTTTCTTTGAAGTGATTGACATTTTTTCGTACTTTCATGTATAATTCCTTTTATATTCTGACTACTAAATTTAATATGATTCATATTTTAAGATTATATATGTATATATTTATATATCCCAAAAAATCCCAAAACCTCCGTATTTTCTTTGAAGTGATTGACATTTTTTGTACTTTCATGCATAATTTTCTGAATGAATTAATATGCTTAATATTATTATTATATATAATTATATATATGATTTATTATATAATATATATACATATATATATATATATATGGCAAAATGTAGGTATGATTACAATGATTTGAAATTATATTTTATGTTTATGTACATCCAAATTAAAAGAGATATTAATATTTTGAAACATTCATTTTTTTATACCCCAAAAGTGACCATTTCAAAACATTAAAATCTCGTTCAATTTTGGAGGTACAAAAAAACTAAATACTAATTCGGAATCTTTGCAATCAAGAATACATTTTGCACCAAAATTGTTTGAGAATAGTATTTATTTTGAAAACATTAGAGACGATCGAATGGCGAATAAAAACTTACAACATAAGTTCATTATAAGACTTTTGGGTCCGTTGAGAAGACACTTCCCATTTTTCGATTTCATTCAAACTTTCGTTCAAAAGAAGATCTCTTTGCACTAAGATAAAATCCAAGGGGGAGCCCAACTCTCAAATCAGAAAGAATATTATCTTTACGATTAAAAAATAAGTATGAGGATATTTTATTTCGAAGAACAAATATATTATAGCAATGAGTTATATAAATAAAAAGACAGACAATTTATGGTTAATCAATTATATATATAAACATGATACCGATGGAAAAAATCATAATAATTAATTATTGTCGATTTCCAGATTTGCTTTTGACCTTCAAAGTCCCTTCACCCATCCAACTGTGATCGTGCATGTAGACCTGCTTATGGCGTTTTTGCAAGCGAAAACCTGAGCTGACACAAGTTCACCTAGTCTCATGTCCAGACTATTGATAGCGGATAGGCTGTCCAATAATTTATAATCTTTGTCCCTCTATTTTATCTCCTTGGAGATTAATGGAGAGATTTCTTATAGCCTCCACCTCAGCTTGGTAAACTGTGTCTGTTCCTTGAGCCTCAAGTTCCTTTGATCAAGCACAATATCACCTCTAGTCAGAGCTCAACCAGCACCTGTCTGACCATCGATTTTTGATCCGTCAGTGTAACCTACGATATCGAAGTCATGGATGCACCATACGTATTTGACTTCGTAACCTAAAGTTTCAGACCAGAAAGGTATACGAGGAGGAGGAGTTGGGATATCATTGACTTTTAAATATTTGTCGAGATATTATTGGTGTCCTCTACTCAAATAGTCAACCATTTCAATGGATTTTCAATTTTAGTCTGAATCTTGACCACGCATGCACGTTCCATTATTATAGAGATGTAGTGGCATTAACCCACAGAGTACCTCCATTGTTGCCGTTGGTGTAGACCTAATTGCCCCAGTATCCTCATGAGATCGAGTAGCTGTAGTTTGCTGAGCTCCCTTTTTAGGTATCCATTCGTTTGAAGTTTTGGTGCAAAAACAATGGCACCGTAGCTCCATAGACCTTTTGTACGCTACGTAGATCCATTTAGACTTAAGTGGGCTAAGTCCCCAATCCGATCCAACAAAAGCTCTGAGGGCAAAAAGGTTCCTTGGCTTGGAAATGACATATTCTAAGTGCTTTTTCCTACTTCACATTATCATCAATTATTAAACCGAGATATCTGAAAGTACGAACTCTTCGATTTGAGTTCCAGACAGGTACAGGGAAACGTCAGTGTTTTTTCTTCGTTTGGAAAAAGCATGTATTTAATCTTGCTAATGCTAAAGATGGTATCTCTCTTGCTTGCCCAATCCGTCAATTTATTCAGAGCACCTTGCATTAAACTAGCAAGAGTTGCCGATCAGAGCCTCATACACATAGATCGAGATCATCTGCATAAGCAACCATATTAATTGGTTTTTGAGTTGGTCCATACACTCTTGGAAGGCTAGGTTCTTTGCCAGAGTAGATAAAATCCCCCCTTGAGGACACCCTCCTGTGGGAGTTACGGATGCACTCTCCCCTCCAAGCTCAGCGACAACAATTCTACCCTCAAGTAGATTTTGTACCAAAGAATGGTTTCTCATGGATGTGGTATTTATTCATGGCGTCAAGGATATGGTCAAAGCCAATTCTGTCGAAAGCGCCTTCAATATCCAAGAAGACAACGAGGGCTTCTTCGTGTCTATGATAGCTACTTTCGCAGGAATCAACCATTCTACTGATAGCCGTATCAGTAGACATACCTTCGTAAATGCAAACTGATTTGGTAAACCAAATTGCATTCACTATAGGTCTTCCACTGTGTCATCGTCCGTTATAATTTTCAGAGCTACATTGGTTAGCGTTTATGGTCTGAAGGCTCGTGGTTCTAAATAATTATTTTTCCCCGCTTTGGTTAAATATTACCTTTGTGTTCTCCAACACTTCGGAGTATAGTTTTTTTAGTTAGTTAGAAATTTATTGCCGATTACAATAGTACATACAAACAATAGACACTAAGATAAAGAACACAACCACACAATGGGGTATCTGTGTTACAACAGCAAATGAATTCCTCTTAAATACTGAAATTATTTACAAAAATATTTTTCATTTTTTTGCATTTAATTTTTTTTAGAATTTGGATGTCCGCGTCTTCTTCTTGAGACACTTCTGCCTTTCAAGGGACAGAGCAGGCATCTGTTGATCAGGTGGTCTGCGTCTGTGGCTCTTCCTTGCAAAGATCACAGGTTGCACTTGTTTTCTTCCATTTGCTTAGGTGGGAAGAGAAATGGTCCATGTCCTGTGTAGGCTTGAAGAAGTTGTTCAGGTCTTCACGGTGAAGTTTGACAACCTTTGATCTTGGTTTTTTTAACATAAGATGTGTGTGTTTCATGCGAAGACTATCTTTATATCGTTCACACCATCGTTTATAAAAATAATCATTTATTGTTTTCTTGATATAACTTGGGGGCACACCAACAAATTTTCGGTTGTTGCTTTGTGCGCCACTTTTTGCAAGGTAGTCTGCAAATTCATTTCCTGTGATGTCATTGTGTCCTCTGCACCATTCAATATATATGTTTTCTTCGTTCTTTCCTCTGCATATGATTTCTTTACACTCCTGACTTCAGCACTTGAGGTAAGTGGATTGAGAAGAGCAGCAATTGCGGATTGGGAATCAGACCGAATTAAAACTTTTTTCCATGTTTTTCCAATTTTCTGAGATCTTCGACTGCTTGCTTGATGGCAAAACTCAGCTTGAAATACTGATGCTTCTCTATTCAAAGATACCATTGAGTGATGAATGCAGAGATCACCAATAGTGATTGCCTCAGCCCAGTATTACCCTTTTCATCTTTGGATCCATCAGTGTAAATTATCATATCAGGATTTTCAATTGGAGAATTGTCCATCCAAATAAGGTTGCCTTTTATATAGTCACTTTGTTGATTAATTTTTCCTTAAGTATTTTATCGCAGGAGAAGCGGTGACCACGGCGTTTTGGAAGGTTGCCAATACCATCCCAGGTATCTTTAAGAAATGCCTAGTTCTCCATCGTGATTTTGTTGCTTGTCCTTGTATGAAAAGGTCAAGGGGAATTATGCCAAGAACAGATTCCATTCCGGCTGTTGGAGTTGATCTTAGTGTGTGGCACATTGATAAAAGTGCTTTTCTTTGTATGGAGTTTAGTATCTTTATGGTACTTTTCTTGTTATAAGGAATGGCCCCATATTAAGCATCCATAGGCTATAATTGGTCTGACCATTGCTTCATATAGCCACAGAACTTTGTCAGACGTTAAGCCCATTTCTGTCCTATGACTGCCTTAGCCATATTCCATAGTCGACTACATTTGGCAGCTTTTTCTTCAGGTGGCCCGTCCACGTAGTCCTTGTCATAAAAGCCCAAGTACCTCATTTGCGTTGAGAGACACCATTTCTTTACCATCCATTTTTAATCGTGGAAAATGTTTGGATCTCAACTTGTAGGCTTTTGAGAAAACAATTGCATTGGATTTAATAGCATTAAAGGTTAGACCATTCGTTTTCCCCCAGTCTAGAACTGTATTATTGCTGATGCATTATATTGATAAGAGTATGAGGATGATTTCCGTTGCTAATAAGATGATATCATCCGCGTAGCCTACTCCCTTGATGGGTCCTGTTTTAAATTTGTCAGAAGGGTATCCATGATCATGTTCCATATAATGGGTGAAAGTACACCTCCTTGTGGACTGCCACGCGTTGGCCTGATGCATATCTGCTCTCCTTTAAGATCCCTTTGACTTTCCGAGTGTTGAGAAGATATATATACCATGATATAATACTATTAGGTACTCCAGTTTTTCCATTGCATTGTTTGCTGATTGGTATTGGATGTAATCAAATGCACCAGTGCAATCAAAGCTGACTGCTAGTGTACATTGTTGTTGAAATATAGCATTTCGATGGTATCCGTTACCTGTGACAGAGCCGTCTCGGATGATAAACCTTAGTGTAGGCATGTTGGGAATATAACGTTGGAATAATTTTTTCTATTTTCATCTGAACAATTCTTTCAAGACCTTTGAGAAAGAATTGGAAGGGTATTGCTCTGAAGGATTTTGCTGAGCTATAGTCCTTTGCCAGGCTTGGGCAAAAATGGAACCTTCATTTCCCTCCAGGAACTTTGGGGTATAGCCAGTGCTAAGAATAACCTTATAGAGTTCTACAATGTACCGAAGGATGTTTTCTCCAAGCTGCTGCAGTACAATTGGCTTAAGTCCATCTGGTCCATCACTTTGGTAGGCTCCAAAAGAGTTAAAAGATTATCGCACTTTGCCATAATCCACAAAGTCGATTTCAAAACTGGTGGTATCTGTGGTTTTTTCCATGACAGAGTCGACCCTGCAATCTAAGAAGTGGGTTTCCATAAGTATTGCAAGAGATTCAGCTGGTGTTTGTGCATAGCCTCGATCAGTCTTTAGAAGACCAATTGAAGTTCATTTGATTTTTGAATTTTGATAAGTCTTGCAATGTCTTTGGAACCCCCAGTTTTACTGCAAAAAATCCTCCAGGATTCTCTTTGTTCTTTTCTTAGCTCTGCACGATATTCTTTTTTGCAATTAGATAACTCTTTCTGTGAGAACTCACTTCGGAGTATAACCAGACGAGAAACTAAATTGTACAGATTGGTCAGGCGAACAATAAAAGATTTGGGAGGTTTTTATGAGCCCGAGGAGGATTTGGTCAGGACCTGGTTTCTTGTTTGACTTTAAGCTAGAAATAACACTCCTACAAGTTCCTCACTGAAGTAACAAGGGCGTGACTCCATTTTTTCATACCTCTTTTTAGAGGCTTACTTGTAGTGTCGACTTCTTTTGAATTAGGAAAATGTTCACTAAGAAGTCATTCCAAGCTGTCTTTTTTCTCCAAAGGATTCGCCCAGAATACCCCCACGGGCACTTGTATGGTTTGATAAGCCTTCATTAACCTAGAAATATCCTTTGGACCTAAAGGGTGTTACCCACTCTTTAAAGGCATGTCTCTTTGCTTTAATTATCAGTTTTATATGATTGCTTTTCCACTCTGACATGTCAATTTGCCGCTTGCGCTGAAGAAATTTACTTTTCGCCGTTGCTCCCTGAGTTCATCACTCCACCATGGGTTTGCCTTTCTTATAGTTCCAGACATTGTTTTGCAGGAACTTTTCAAGGATTCAATAATTTATACGCAATGTCCGAAGCTTCTAAATCTATGTAATCTGAATCCAAGGCACCATTTTCCGAGGGAAATATAGTAGATTCCAAAATGGATGTAAATTTGCTCCAGTTTGTATTCTTCAGATTCAGTGCACCAGAAATAGTTCTTCTTCCATAAATTTCAAAGTTACAGAACCTGTGTTCAGACCCTGAAAACTCTTCATCTGTCCTCCAATTCGATGCAAGATGAGAACTCCAACGGTGTGTTCGTGTTTTCAATAATCGATTGACCCATTCCTCCTACAAGAGTAGGAATACATCCAACATTTTGTAGACTCAAATTATACGGCATAAACTCTTCCAACCTTTCCCCTCGAGAGTTTGTCAGATTGTCCATCCATAATAGGCTCCTGGCATTGAAGTCCCCGCATATCAAGAAGCTTGTGGTTTCTGTCGCAGTAGTCAACAAGCGGCTTAATTTAATGGATGCAACGCAGTAAAATTGTATCTCTTTCTCTTGGACTCTTTCTTGCCAAATAATGGAGAATTTGTGTGGTGAGATTTACCATGACCTTTGATTATTATAATCCCTCCACATCTATGACCTCTAAACATCTTTTGAATGCTTCGTTCTCCTCTGAGATGAAAATACCATCTGTATTGAAATTTAGACTTTCCAAGAATAAATATATATAACTTGTAAAATGTGACTCATCACGAAAAGCTTGTGATTATCTTTCGTATATCTCAGTAGAACGTATTATTTTGTATCTTACAACTTTCATATATTATAGGTAATATAATATCACATCCATAAACAATCCATAATAATAATAATATAAAAAACCTAGCATGGATCTTTGGGAGAGATTATACCTCGATTTATATATGTTTTTTTTGTGCTAGTATAAATATTTCTAAAATTGATATTTCACTATTAAGTTTTAATACTTCCAAAAATCTATGAAATATTGGTTTGTTCTTTGGTTTTTTATAATAGATCAGTTTATTTTTCTTTAAAGGGACCTACATTTTTTTAAAGAAAAAGTTTTTCGGTTTGAAACAATTTTTTTTTTTTGTGTGTGTTATATATATATATTTTTTTTAATATCATTATATTCATTCATACCACATTTTTGTAAATAGAAAAGTGGTAGGGGACAAATGGTCAATATAAAGTTTAAAACACGAAAAATGCTTTTCAAAAAATACAACTTGGATCAATTTTTTCATAAAATAATAAATGTTTATTAATAATTGATTCGGTCTAGGAGGGAGATGTATCTTCCACCAACTTGTCCAGTCCAAGAATGGAGAAGGGTTCCCCTTGACCCGCGAGGCGTACATAATTCCTGAACCTTGGAAATTATGGACTCTATTTGAAAAGCGTTCTCATAATGGGGAACGTTGATATTAGCCAGTCTGGGGGTTCAGTGTTCACCGTATGCCCTTTGTATTTTTCCTCTCCTGACTTAACAACAGGGATAATGATTGGGCAGAAAGAAAAAGTGGAACGAGGTCTCCTTCTCTTTCCCAACCAGTGGCATTGTTTGATCTTCTGAATGGATCTTCGATTTACTCATGAAGAGAGATGAAGTTGCCAGCCTGTATCGGAGCCATTTCTGTCTTGAATCTGAGAAGGGATTCTTCATTATGATTGAGGACATAACGAGGACACATTCCTGCTTCATCGAGCTTATGGAGTCTTCGTTTTACAATTTCCGAAGGCGGTTTTTGCTCAACATTTTATGATATGCTCGGCGAACATCTTGAGTTTTAAGATTGGATAAGCCGATGTAAAGGATGGGTGGGCCAAACGGAATTTCAGGCTCTGGTCGATCTTTTATTATTTTTTCAACCCTAAAGTGTTTTGAAACAATTTTTTATTCAATGTAAACTAATTTTGCTATTTTTTTGTAATTGAACGTCTTTAAATGCTTTGCACTCGGTGAAAACAGAATATGTGGTATACTTGCTTGCTTGTTATTCTTGAGTGAAGGGATTGTAACGATTTGTACATGCCTTAATTTTTTCTTTCTTTGATTAACTAAACAATGACACTACCTAGTGTCAAGGACATTAAATTGTTATAGAAATAATTAGAATGGAAAAGTATATAATTGGGTTGGTCTGTATGGATCCATTCCAAGAATGGAATCCAGTGGCTGGCTTCAATCAGGAGATCGTATAAAAACTAAATATTCAACATCTTGTAGTCAATAAAAAAGTAACAGTTGTATTTAATTATCTCTAATGAACTTAAATTACAATTAGAAATTGCATGAAATTGTTTAATAAAGAAATAAGGCTTTGTTCCGGATCCATCCTTAAAAATATAACGTAGAAAACAACGAGAAATCAATTGAGGTTAATAATTAGCCCTATCAAATCCTTTCTGGTGTGGATGCTCCAGAAGCTGAACCAATAAATATAATAATATTAATAAACTTGCCACATAATACGAATGATTCAATAAAGAAAAATCAATGTCGTATGGAAAAATATTGAGTTATTTAAAAGATAGATAAACATATGGAGCTATCCTAGCTATGGGCATTTACAAGGCCTTCGATACTTTATTCTTAATTCAATCCGAGAAAAATCACAACTTTTCTAATAACTATCCATAATTTTAATATAGTTCAAAATTAATACAATTTAAGACCTAATTTACTTAATTACATTCAGCCTTACATATTTGCTTACCACTCCCAATGAAAGAAGTTAATTAAAGCTCTTAATAAATATTGCAAAGATTATTTTATTTGGACGTTTGTTTGTTTGCTTATCTATCGTATAAAAGTAAATATATTTAAAGTTTTACTTAAATTGTTTAAATAATCAAGCATTTAGTTACTTTATTTAAAATTTATTTACTGTAAGGAAAAAATATATTTTGTAGTTTTGAGTTTTAGTCATTAATTTATTATTAAAATTATACAAAAAGAAGAAGATCTATGGTCCTCATGATTGGCGCTTCTACTCGCTACGCTGTCGAATTTAGGGATGCCAACGTGGAAATAGGCTGGTGAAATAGTTGAATATGTGCCAGTAAGTTCGAAACATTACATGAAAACTAATAAGAGGATTTTAAAAAGACATTGCGAGTTTTAAACAAATATAATAAATGATTCGTCCTTTTATTTTAGGTTTATTTATGCATATTTGCAACTGACCTGAATATCTTTACTCTATTTCCTGTACATAATTTTAGTGTAGTTTATTTTTACACAATAAATTTTTCGCAAATTACAGTATAAATGTTTTTAAACGAAAAAAATATACATTATAGTAATATAAAAAGTAAACTCCATTTAAGCAACATACATTATATAATATATAAATTATCTACATATTTAAGACCTCTTACAGTCAAGAAATTTAAAATCTTAAGATATATATAAAACATAATTTAATATATATTAAATACAGACAAATATAGAAAGTAACAAAAATATAGTAAAAAGATATTTAACTTCAAAAATATATCATAAATACAACTAAAATACAAATAATTTAACAAAGATAAAACTCTTTATACTCCATTTTTTTAAATTAAATAGGGGAAGAAAACAATTGAGTGTATTTGAGAAATGTCGATGGAACGTACTGTATCCATTCAGCTGCGGAGTTTCATCCTCTGCAATAGATTTTACATTGATATTCAAGAAAACATTTTATGAACAATTCAATTGATTACCCCCCGCCCCCCCCCCCCCCCCCTCAAATAATATCCAGCCTTTCCAAAAGACATTACGATGTTCTGATAATCTTTTAACATGTGGAACGACGTATCGTTCTTAGGTCAATATATATATTTGGTGACTTTTTATCATAACTGATATTGAAAGAGCTCTTGCAGCCCTTTCCCAATCCTTTTGACTCTTTCAATTCCTCAACTAGATCTTGATATATTCCACCCATAGAATCCAATTGTACAAAGAAGTAGAAAACCTTTATCCCAATATTGATGCCTTTCCCTTTTTCGTGTGTATTTGAAAGGCCTAGCAATAACTCTTTCTGTATGGGTATTTATTTCTCTTCTGCTCTTCTATTATCCAAACAAATACTTATTTTTGTGATCATATGAATGGCTTATTTTCATATGCCTAAAAGATATCGAATCCTTTTTCTTGTCTAGTGATATGAGCATTTTCATTAATAATAAATCACTTATCCAAATATGACCCACAAATGATTTTTGGGTTATATGTATATATATATATATATTATATATATATACAGGGCCGAGTGGCCACCGGGAGTACCGGGACTATTCCCGGTGGTCCTGCTGGCCTCAAGAAACATAGACGGCCGTTGACAGCCTCCCATGGCATATTGGGGGCTGTATAAGGCCGGCGAGGGCATAATTGTCCCGGTGGATAAATTCTTCCCACTCCGTTCCTGTATATATATATATATATATATATATATTTAGGGTGTGTGTCCTTTTCAAACTTGTCTGATCCCAAATTATCATGGATCAAAATTGTATTTTGGTATTGGTAATAACTCCAAAAAATAATTTTCCTCTTCGGTCAAAACCCAACTCCCTCCTTCCGGTCAAAGTTCCGGTATTTACCGGAAGTACGTCAAAAAGCGGTCAAATTCGAAAAGAAAAAAATCTTTTTTTGGTTAATTAAAAGAAAAAATGTTTTGATCCATGTTTTACATGAGGATTTTTTTTTTGAGAAATGTAGGGGCATATAATTAAAATTATGATTACTAGTCTTTTTATTTTTTTTCCTTTGATAGTTTCTTTGATTGTATACATAGTCTTAAAAGAGTTGAAGCGGTTGTAATCCATCTAGCATTGTGAATTTTACCGGGATGTTTCTCAAGAAATGTTTTCGGTACTTGGTTTGGTCCGTTATGTATCATATTGCAAATTTGAACAAAATATTGTTGATTGTTACTTAAGCATTTAAATAAGCCTTGATTAATGTCTAAATTACTTCATCGGACAGGTTCAAAAGAAACTGGTACAATTTTACAAGAAAAATTTGTTATTTGAGAACCAATTTCGCCCTTTAAAGAATTTGGACCGGTCGTTTTAGCATCATAAAATTGAAATAGTTTTTTGAAAGGCAATTCATTCATATAAAGTAAACAAATGATCCATTGTAACGGCGATTATAATGTTTGCTCCAAATGTCTTATGACGCCAGCTTGGTATCCTGTGTTCACTGGAGCACCATCACTTCCAATAGCTCGGAGAGAATCGGCACTATCAGATTCTACAATTATAGAATGCAATTCATTGGCAATGTGGATTGCTTTTCCAGATATTGGTGTGAAATGGTTTACATAAGTTGCTTGCGGTTCCGAAATCACAGTAATGTGTTCTTCATGTTTTTCTTTCTTGGAAAATTCAGTTGAACATCTTGGTAAGTCTTTGCGTCCATCAAATTTGATACAGATGAAGCCTTTGTTTTCTTTATGTAGTCTCAATGATTGATCACAGTACTTTATTGCTTGATAATAAACTTTCGATGGAGATAATAAATTTTCCTGAGTAGAGAGATGTAGGTCATTCAATAATGCGTTTCCATAGGCAGTAGCCGCTCTAACAGATAGACCATATCTCACAAGCACTTGACTTGATTCTGGGAGAAAATTTAAGTTTTTTTTCACTACATTTTTTTTCTGCAATACCAAATTCCTCTTCGTCATTAGGAATTATATTTTGTTCTTCCAAATCTTCAATATTTAAGTCTTCTGTGCTTTTCTTTAAACATTCTTCATTATCAAGTCTTTCTTTTTCCTTTTTAGCTTGCTGTAGAATTGATTCCTTTCTTTTTTCTTTTTGCTGAGATCTTAAAGTTTGTATTTCATTATTTAAAGATGTTTTTTGATCAATTCCATGTCCTATGACGAGTCTTCTTCTAAACGTTTGATCCACATAAAATTGAAATTCTTCCTTTGGTATTTTCTTTGCCGTTTCACAATCACAGTTCTCCAATTTATATTCCTTCAAAGTTTTATTTTTGAAGCAACAACAGGCAGCAATGTCAAAAAGTTTGAAAAATTATCCACAAAATTGCAGTCCAAATGAGTTCTCTTGACGTCCTTCCATTTTTCCACTTCATGAAGATTACTCGTCACGAATCTATCCAATTTTACTTTGAGGTACTTCATGTCGGAAGATGGAATACTTGCTCTATCCCATAAAATCTTCACATCCGTTGAAATTACATTGATAATATCAAGATGGAATTTTCTATTTAGTTTGCTTCCTTTGATACGGTTATTTCTTTTATATAGATAATATTTCAAAATATCCAATTTTGAAGGTAAAGTATTTAAAGGCAATTCAGATGGCTTACCAAAAAGAAAATGGCCACATGACTCCTAGTGCTTGTAGCCATATTCCTTTTTTCACAGGGACACAACACAGTTACAACTTATGATCAACACTTTTAATGAACAAAGAAAATAAACGCACGTAATGTTACTATTATACTTTCATTGTTTGATTTCATTTAATTGCGACATATTTTTAACAAACAAGTAAATAAGGTTTAAATATTGAATATTTGTTATATTTCTACATTTTAGAACATAGTGATGTGAATGTGAATCCAAGATATAAAACTATAAAAACATATAATTCCGACTATTATTTTTTTTTAGAAAAAACGACTGATTTTAAGCATTTCAAAAACTTTAATCAAAAAGTCGAAAAAATTACTAACAAATCGAAAAAAAATATAAAATAAGTTTTTCATTTCATAGGCCATAATTATAAAAAAATTTTTTTTTTTCGAATTTGATCGCTTTTTGACGTACTTCCGGTAAATACCGGAACTTTGACCGGAAGGAGGGAGTTGGGTTTTGACCGGAGAGGAAAATTATTTTTTTGGGGTTATTACCAATACCAAAATACAACTTTTGATCCATGATAATTTGGGATCAGACAAGTTTGAAAAAGGATCACACACCCTAATATATATATATATATATATATATATATATATAGCGTAATTTAATCTACAATCCATGATAATATCAACTCAAGAATGAATTTTGGACTGTGGTTAACCTATTTTTAATGTATTTCATCTAACTTAATTTTATATAACCTATATGTACTTGTTTGAAGACTTATAATATATATTTTTAAAACGTTTGATGCAGGGCATTTATACTTTTTACCAAAAAAAATGTCCAATGAATATTAAATTTATCATTACATTGTAAAGCAAAATATTACTATGAGCCAAATCACTGTTTTGTAAGACTTCCAAATATCATTATGGGAGATCATAAATCTGATTTGCTTTAGTAATTATTATTTTATTCTTGCATGATATTTAACTAGGGTCTAAAAAGAAAAAACTGCCTTCCGTTCCTTCATATTGAATAATTCAACAGAGTTTCTTTTTTCCTCTTTTGTAATAACGCTCACTGGTCTTTTTTGAATCGGTGATGCGTTATCTTCCCTATTTCCGTAGGGTTCTTTCCTCGATTTATGACATTATCTACATACAGGCTCGAATGCGTCTGAAATCTTTAATTTAAAGCTTATGTCAAAGGAATTTATGTTTTTTTATTCAAGGTAAATATTGATAAGATGTTTCCAGACTCATGGTAGTTTATTGTTGATTGACAGCATAGATACATATTTCTTTAAAATGCTTTCATAAAATTCCACGGTGTTTTTTGTAAGGTCTTAATAATGAGTATTAATGATACTTTTTTTGCATATTTAAGAAAATAGAATGAGTAAAATGGGCCTCAACAGCGTGATAATATAATCCATAACAAAAGGATAGGGCGTACAAACAAGGGCATTTCATTCAAACCTGATAGAAAGAAGAAAATGAGAATGTTGAATAATATAAAAAGTATTTACCACAATGAAATAAACTTTCGCTACTTTATCACTGTTTATATTAATTATATAAAATAAGCTTTAAAGGAAAGTGGTGCATCCAGACAGCTTAGATAGATTTCAATTTCAGGGTTTTTTTAGGGGTTTTTTCAAAATTTTTGGTTTTTTACATACATGTCTGATGTTCCTACAATCAATTTTTCATGATTTATTACAAAGGAAGTACCAGCA